>PVJH01004840.1:0-120059 GCA_004026705.1 Nesogale talazaci | reverse complement strand
TTTTGTATTTTATTGGAAAATATCTTGTTGAAGACTTTTATATCTATGTTGATATGAGATACTGGTCTATAATTCTCTATTCCTGTGGAATCCCTTTCCTGTTTGGGTATCAAAGTTATACTTGCTTTGTAAAATGAGTTTGAGGGTTTTCCATCCTTTTCTACTCTCTCAAAAACTTTGTGGAGCATCTGTGCCAGCTTCTTCCTGAATTCGTTGTAGAATTCTCTAGTGAAGCCATCTGGATCTGATCCAAAGTTTTTTTTTTTTTTTTTTAAGTTTGTGACCTCTATCTGGGATAGTATAGGGAGGAATTGTTTTTCCAGGTATTTGTCCATGTCTTCCACACTGTTGAACTCACTAGAATGTAGATTTTTATAGTACTTTGTTATTATCCTTTTAATCTCATAAGGATCTGTTGTGATTACCCCTGCTTCACTCCTCATCCAGTCCATTGCTGCTTGCTTTTTCCTTTTTTTTGGTTAGATTTGTCACCAGTCTATCAATTCTGTTGATCTTTCAAAGAATTAGCTTTTTACTGCATTAATCTTCTACAGTATTCTCTTGTCTTCCCAATGGTTCATCTCTGCCCTGATTTTTGTTAGTTCTTTTCTTTTGCTGTTGGAAGGGTCATTTTGTTGACTCGGTTCTACTTGTTGGAGTTTTTGTGAGAGCGTATCGGTCATAAGTATCTTCCATTTTCATATATGCGCCTATTGCAATCAAGCTTCCTCTGATGACCGCTGTCACCATATCCCAAAGGCGTTGAGACAAAGTATTCTCATTCGCTTCTAGAAGCTTTTCAATCTCCCCTCTAATCTGGTTTAGTATTCACGCATGCTGCAGAAGATCATTATTCATCCTCCAATTGTTTTCCTGATCATCCTTTTATTGATTTCCAGCTTGATAGAGAAAGGCGTCTGCATAATTCCGATGTATTTGAATTTATGTAGGCTAGACTTGTGTGCCAGCAAGCTGTCTATTTTGAAAACGTGCCATGTGCACTTAAGAAGAATGTGTATTTTATTTCAATAGGAATCTTTAAATATATCTATCACATTTCTTTGCCTAACTGTAGTGTTTAATTCTGTAGTCTCTTTGCTGAGCTTCCATCCAATGATCTATCTTTCTTTGAAAGTGATGTATTAAAAACCCCTATTATACTTGTTGAGTCTACGATATCTTTTTTCATGGTCTATATGGTCTGTTTGATAAATTTCGTGGGTCTCTCATTTGGCTCATGTATGTTTATTTTGCTTACATATCCCTCATTAAGTGACCCTTTGAGCATTATAAGAGCCTCCGTGTCTCTTTCTATAGTTTGAGCCTTGAGATCAGTTTTGTCTGAGATTAGGATTGTTACTCCTGCTTTTTTTTAGAGTCACCATTTGCCTGGCATTCCTCCTCCAGCCTTTTATTCTTAGTTTATTCTTGTCTGTGGGCTTAAAGTGTGTTTCTTGCAGGCAACAGATAGTTGAATTATGTTTTCTAAGCCAGTCTGCAAGCCTTTAATTTTTATGAAGGAGTTAAAACCGTTGAAAGTTAGAGTTATAATCCCAATCTATGGCTTTGTTGCTGGCATCTCAAGCCTTTTGATTTGGATGTTTCCTTATCACCCTTTTAATTGTTGTGCTGTGTCTTTGTGGGGGGCTTCTTTATTGCCATCTTTTCCTTTCATGGTCATATTTTTTTGGCAATTGGTATTGGTTTGTTGGCTTCTGGTTGGAGTTGGCCTATATGATGCTCTCCTGTTTGCATTGGTGGATGTTGGTCATCTGGACATAGTGAATCTGCAAGAATCTTCCTTGTGGTTGAGTGTCTTGCAGCATATTCTTGAAGTTTTTCCTTTTCCTATAAAACCTTTATCTCTCCTTCTATCTTAATAGGTAATTTTGCAGGATAAATGATTTTAGGGGGAAGCAATGTTTTCTTTCAGCTTCTGGAAGATATTAGTCCACTCTCTCATCCTCTTCATGGTTTCTTTTGATAGGTATGCATATATTCTGACCTGAGAGATGTTGTTTGTGACCATCTTCCTTTTATTCGCTGCTCTTAGGATTTTCTCTTTTTCCTGGAAGTTGGATAGTTTAACTATTATATGCCTTTGTGATTTCTTCTTGGGGTTTAGTCTGCATGGTGTCCTCTGCTTCCTGTAGAAGTGACTGGTTTCTCATTCATTAGGTGGGAGATTTTTCTTCCAGAATTCCCTTGTTAATTTAGCTGTTGACTTCTTTGCTGTGTCCTATTCTGGTAGGCCAATAATTCGGATATTGTTCCTTTTCATAGCATTGGTCATTGATCTCAGGATTTTTTCTGCCTCTTTTATTATCGTATTTCATTATCTTTCTCATTTGCTGAGATCTGCCTGATTGTCTTCAAGATGACTGACACAGTTCTCAGCTTCCTCTAGTCTATCTGTGAGATCAGTGATCTTGTGTGAAGTTTCTGCTACTTCCTCTGTTAATTCCTGTATTTCCTTTCAGTGCATGGACTTCATTCCTTTTTTTTGTGGACTTCATCCCCTCTATTGTGACCTTCATGCCCTCTATCATTGCAACCTTAGTATATGTAGCTTCCCTCATCTCCTGTATTACTCCAACCAGCCTTCTGTAAATTTCTTTTTTTGTGGCACATCCACTTCAGATTCTTCTATGAGTGAGTGTCGTTCATTCTGTTTGTTCTTTCTTGTTGACTTGTTGGGAGTGATGTGGTATGCTGTTGTCTATGTGATGATTTCAAAGAAGTGGGCACCATATTCCTGGGAGACCATGAGGCCTTGAGTACTCTCACAGTGATTGGCAATGGTGTTTTCAAAGGCTGCCTGTGGCCTACTATGGAGGTTGCTGTATGTTTTGGCTGCTGTGTAGGCAGCTGCTGTGGTGACTCAGAGATCAACAGCGGTAAGAGGTGGTAAGTACTGTTGGGGACAACTATGGGTAGGGCTGTACAACAGTGTTACAGCTGTACAAGACCACTGGGACAGTGGCAGTACTATTTGGACCTAAGGTGGTGTGTGACCCTCACAGGCTGGGGGAGCTCCCAGAATTGGGTCGCAAGTCCCCTATATTTTCATTACTAGAGTAGGTTTGAGGCAACGATGCCCTCTGCCTGGGATATACTCTTCACTGATCCAATTACTGCGTGGGCCTGCAAAGACTCGGCCCACAACTCTGGTGAGGCAACTTGAGGTAGGCCTGTAAAGCCCTGGCGTGTGACTCTACAACCCCACAGATCCAGGTGTAGCAGCACCTGGTAGGCCAGCAAGATCTGGTCGATGTCTCTGCTTTCTTGCAACTCTGGGAAAGTTCCCGGCACAGGGCCTGTAAGGCCCCAGTACATGACTGAGACTCCCACCGCTAAGGCAGCAGTCGTGTGGGCCGTACAAGCAGGAATCGGGCACAGGGACTGCAGGTGCTACGTTTTAAGAGCCCTTGTCATCTCAGTGTCCCTCTTCCCTCCACTCTGGGTGAGTTTGCTCTGTGGGGCCTTTAAGGATCTGGTTCCAGACACAGACTCCCCTTGCTGAGGCAGAACTGGCGTGTGGTGTGTGTGCCTACAAGCATCAGGTGTGGTGGCTGCACGAGGCAGGTTTTAAAAGCCCAGTTACTTAGATCTCCTTTTGGCAGCTCTGGGCGAGTTCACGCTGCAGGGTTTATAATGACCCAGTGGCGACTCTGTCTCCATCTGCTGACTTTGTCCAAGATTTTAAAGGATTGTTTGTGTTTGTTCATTTGTTTTTTGAGGTTTTCTAGACTTCTAGAGATTTAACTATTCGCTTGCCCTCTATGTCATTACTAAAGATATTTTTTTTCCCAAATCTATGGACTCTCATTTCACTCTTGAGAAGTTTTTTGATATGAATAAGTCCCACTGACCGTATATACTTGAGTATAGCCTGACTTGAATTACAGGCAAGACACCCAATTTTAGCACAAAAACTGCATAAAAATCATGCTGAAAAAACTCAGATTAAATATAAGTATATATGGTATCTTTTATGTCTGCCTTTGTGTGTTCTTTCTTTGTTATCCTTAATAGTATGTCCTGTAACAGGGTCCAGGAGTTTGGGTACTAATGAGACTAAAACAAGTGTATTACTAAGAGAACTTGTCTGTAGCCACCTATTTATTGCAGAGACAGATTTAAACTCTTCTTGTTTAAAATAAATCTATGTATGTATGAATAATTTTTATTTATCCTTGAGTGCATGTATATGTGTGTTTGTCTCTAAAAGAAGCATAAACATCAGTGGCATATTTGTTAAGTATTTGGCTGCTTTGAGGGAAAAAAATTGTAATTTGAACCATTGTTGCTGTTGGTGGTGCTGTGTAGTTGAATCCGACCCATAGCGACTCCATGCACAACAAAACCAAACGCTGTATAGTTCTGTGCCATCTTCACAATTGCTCCCATACCCATTCATACCGCCATTGTGTCATTCTATCTTTTCAAGGGGCTTCCTCTTTTTTGCTTCCCTTCCACTTTGCCATACATAATACATTTGTCTAGAGAATGGCCTTTCCTGACAGTATGCTGAACATATATAAGATGAAGTCTTGTCATCCTTGCCTCTTAGAAGCATGCTGGTTGTGTCAGTCCGGGTAGACTAGAGGAACAGATTTCAGAGACAGGCATATAGGTATAAGGAATGGGTTTATATTCAAGAGGAACAGGACATTGAGAAAACAGCCCAGCCCAGTTCAGCTCAAAGTCACAAGTCTGATATTAACCCATATGCCTGAAATCAGTCCATAAAGTCTCCTTCTGACTCACAAAGTCACAGGTCAGTGTGTACAGAGTCCTGGCACCGACAGGGGTCTCCCCATGGCTCCTTGCTTCCAGGGCTCAGGGTCCATCAACAGTATCTCGTGGTGGCAGAGGCAACTTGCAGAGGCCACCATGTGACTGCCCCAGCCTCAGAGGTCCAGCTCTATCAGGGCAAAGCCGTGTGCTCTCTCCACTGGATACTCCAGCCTCCCAGATGCCGCCATTCTGTGTTGTCTGTGATTAATCATCTCTGAAACTAACTCCCAACAACTGGGGAGATAGCTTCTGATCTTCACGAGGGAAATATCACGAGATTTCCCTGGAGTCTCAGGAGAAAGCCATGCCCACATAGAGGCCTCATCGTCTACTCAATGGCTATCTCCAGATTAACAGGCTCGCCTCCACCCCTACATTTTAATCATAAAATTAACATAAGCACATGACTGCCACACTGGTTGTGCTTCCCCAAATACAGATTTATTTGTCCTTTTAGCAGTCCATGGTACTTTGAATAGTCTTCTCCAGCATCACAATTCAAACGCATCCATTCTTCTATGGTCTTCCTTATTCAGTGACTAACATTCACAGTCATGTGACGCCATGGTGACCATCAAGCCCGCAAGAAAGCTTCTCCTTTTCAGCCACATTCAATTGCTCTCAGACTCGAGGGCCCATCTTCCAGCGGTATCTCCAACAATGTTCTGCTTCTTTTGTCTAGCCTTTCAGTATTTGAAAATACATAGAAGCTCTACTAATGGTTTTCAGCGGCGTCTTTCTGAAAGCAGGGGAACCACGTCCTTTTTCATTTTCTGTTCTTCGTCTGGACGCTGCTGAAATGTGTTCCTTTGGGGTCACCCTGATGGCATTTGAAATGCTAATGACTTAGCTACCGATTCATCACAACATCCAAGCCACCACTGTCAGACCAACTGTTTAGAAAGTGGAGGATTTGAATTACATTGTTTCCCAAACTGCCTTTTATGGAACTAGTACTGCCACCTCTTTCTCCTAGGAGGTAAATGTTAAAACCGAGGAAATATGTGGAGAAAGTCTTCTCTATCCCACAGTGTCATTATGTATCTGAATTGACTCAATCCCATGCATCTATATTATATATAATATTTAGGAGAGAGTTTTAGACAGTTCATGGAAAGTGGAATTAAAAGATAATAAAGAATTTTAAGACATGTTGAAGCCTCTCTTTGTGTATGACTTTGTATATTTAGAGATAGAAAGAAATAGACTGATGGGTAGATTGATAGACACTAGAGATTGTGAAGAATGTTAGCAGGCTTGGATGATAACTGAAGAGTTGGTGGTTTATGTACATTCAAAGTACCTTAGAAGAAAGTTCTGGTGATCTACTTTCCCAAACTCAGCCATAGAAAAATTTTGAAACTCTTACATACATTGGTTTGTCATCAGTCAGAATTGACTTGACTGTAAGTGGACCTATTTCTCAATCCATCTCACATATAAATGAATTCCATAAAAATCTCAAACTTAATTTGTCGCAAATTTAATTCAGTATTTTTTTTAACTCATGGCTGCTCTTGTCCACTAATTTTATGTCACAATGAATAACAACATCACATACTTAGAAACTCAGAAAAATAGTAGGGCATGATTCGAGACTCCAAACTTTCCCTATTTCCTCAAACACATAAAGCTACCCACTCTTGAAAATTTACCTTTGAATATATCTTGACTCTATTCACTTCCCATGCTTACCGTCTTGTTTAGACCCTGCTATTTCACTCTTTGATGCTCTTCTCGCTTCTAGCATCTCCCCCTTTTAAAACCATCTTGTCAGGGTCTGACATATGTGGGAAGCATATGTTCCTTATGGAAAAGCTGTCCTTCCAGATTCCAGAAGTTCCATATTCTTTAAGATAAAGCATGTTCATGAGATAGGATCAGAGAGAAATATTTTAGGCATCTGTGTGTCTTTTTGCATGTGTGTGCAGGCATAATATAGGCTCCCATATATACTCTAACAAGATTTAAAGTGTCAGTCAGTTTGAAAATATTAAGCATAGGGATTTTATTCAGAAAGCGAATGCAAGAGAAAGGGTGAGAGAGGGTGTGTAGGGAATGGGGGTGGGGGTGGGGGTCACATTCTACAGTAGAAATTGAGGAAACCAGAAAGGGAGCTACATGGAAATTAAATTAAAATTACATTACATTAAATTAAAATGTAAGCTCCTTTAAGACAGCTGCCCATGATTTCGTGTAATGCCTCTGCACACTTAGAAAGTACTGTAATGTGATTGAGTGCAAACCCAGGAAAGAGGAAACTTGGATTAATCAAGAGCAGATGGGGAGGTTGAGTCTCCACAGGTTAAAATATGCCAGTCCTTAAGGAGAAAATGGAATGGATTTCAGAAGCAAATATTTGCGTGTGATGAGTTGGAATTTGGGGAGGGTTTTTTTGTTTTGTTTTTTAATGGAAAAAAAAAGTTTCAAAGAAGCCAGAAGATTCTAACAGACGAAATGCTTTGCACATATGGGATGGAAAATGGTGCTCGGTTAAGTAAAAAAGCAGCTTCTGACGATCGCAATGTGGCAGCGGCCTCACAGGTGCCTGGCTTGCCGGCCCCACTGCATGACGGCTCCATGTGTTTGGCCCTGGGCCCCCAATCCAGCCGGCCATGCGGGAAGATCATCTTCAGTGAAGCAGAAACTTATAGAACTTCTTGGAGCTGTTGCTTGTGCCAAAGAAGATCCCCTCCTTCTCACCCTTTTACCCACACACAGGAGCATTAAAGAACTAAACAGCTCTCATCTCAACTTCCTCTCAACCTCACTCTTTTGGCTCATCTTCCTGCTCAGAGCAGCTGTTTTCCAGCTGATGTTTAAACGCATATACTCCAAGTTAAATTACGGCAGGTTTCATAATGAAAAGAATTCCTTTTCTCTCATTTGTTTTAATTTTTTTCTAAATATAATTCCTGCAGGGGTACCTCATTTTACACATCTTCAACTCCACTCAAGACCACCACCTAACCCTCTGCAATAGAATATACTATTAATTTAATATTTCCAAATTGAATCAGGATTGAAATTCACCAAGAAGGGGTGTCATTTAAGAAGATCAGGTGAGGAATCCCTTTTTCTTGAATGGGTTAAATTTTACTTTCCTTTCATTCCTGCTTGCATCAGAGTTCTTTGATGCTGCTCAGTCCCCTCCCCACCCCACCCAATTACCTCTACTCTTTTCCTAAAAGTGTGGTAGATTTTGACCAAGTGTGGTGGATTTCTTAACTTGGGACACATACTTGTTCTCAAGGAATTAATTACTCAGAGGCCGTAGGAAAGCTTCATAAGTATCTCTTCATTTCCCCATCTTGTTCCTGCTCTTTAAAAGGTGATGCTGGTGAAGAGAGATGATGTTTATAAAAATATATTAATCATATTGGTATTTCTAAGCATGAGTCTGGCACGGTATATGAAGTGTGACCTTAGTTAGGTTCCACTTTGAGATGTCAGGTAAAGCTGAACAATGAACATAGAATAGAAATTGATGTATTTGAATTATAATGCTGGCAATGAGTATCAAAATTGTCATGGCATATCAGAAAAGCAAGCAAATCTGTCTTAGAAGAAATACCGCTAGAGGGTTCCTTAGATACAAGGATGGTGAGACTTTGTCTCGTTTAGTTGGACATGTTATCAGGAGCAGCCAGTGTCTGAAAAAAATACATCACTTTTGGAAAAATAAAGGGAGCAACAGAAAAGGAGGCCTTTGGCAGAATCGACTGACCCAGTGGTTGCAACAATGGGCTATTCACCAGTTGTGAGAAAGGTGCAGGACCATGCAGTGTTTCATTGTGTTGTACATACGTTTGCTGTGAGTTGAAACCAACAAAACCAGCAAAGGGTGGGCAGCGTCACTGGAGGAAGAAATAACTTGTTGACATGTAGATGAAGACATTGTTACATGGAGGTCCTGCACCAATGCTCACTGCCTCTGGACCTGGCAGGCAACTTGCATATACCTATGAATCTTGCCATCAGCCTTGGGGCCTCCTATGTTCTCTATACCAGGAGATGAGATTTCTCTCTTTCTGTACACCAACAGTCAAGGTTTCAAACTTAGTCATGCCCATTGTCTCAGTCAATTTGACCCTCAACTTGACCTATCTGCAAGGGTCTCTTGTGTGCTTTCACCATTTCAATTCAGGTTTTGAACTATCTGCTGTTCCAATAGGTTTTAATATAAATGATCTGGATTATTTTCTTAAATAGACACATCACATTACTTATAATGACACAGTTTAAATTCCTGGTATATCACTCAGGGTCTTTTCCAATATTGTAAACTAAATTCCTTTGGCTTCTTACCCGCCAATCCTGCATTCTTACACCCCATCACTGTGATTTCATCAACTTTGAACAAGCTCATAAGTTTTATTGCATCATGACTCTACCCCGGTTATTACTTTGCTTTATATTTCCTCTTTAACTACGAAACTTCTGTTCATTTGACCAAGGTTTGGGTGAGGGTTCCCCTCAAAGGCAGCTGATAACAAAAACATGTTTATTCTCTTACTATATCCTAAGGCCTCTTTTGAACAGTTTATAACTATTAATTCTGATCATCTTTTTGACCAGGTATTATTCTAATTGTGGAAACTAAGGCAGAGGAAATGCCTGGAACATGCTCAAGGTAACACAGATGCCAAAAGACAACATCAAGAATGGACTCTGCCTATTCTTCCCTGAAGTGCTTACCCTGCTATAAGCCAGCACAAAGCCTGCGGGGAGGCATCTTTCCACAATAGCAATGCATCCTGCAGCTCATCAAGGTGTTTCTGTGCAAGTTTTTAACTGAGGGAATGTGCATTGATGATTAATACAGAATTATTAAATGATCAAAGAAAGAAATATTTGTTACAGTTCCTGCTGCCCTGTGGTAATAGAGAAAAAACAGAGAGAAAAACTTTACTCATGAAAACTCATGTCTGACAATTATTTAAAATCAGTCATTTGGCATCCCCTTCAGAATAAACTTTATGTGACAACCCGAATGAGAAAAGGCAACTTGAAGTCTCATATCTTATTCATAAAATAAAGTCCACTCTTTGAACCCTGAAGGATTATGCTTGGTGTCAAGAATAATTGGTGTCAAGCACCTTTACCTTGGCCATTCTCAGGGTCCAAACCATGGCTTCATTCATCTGGGTCTGCCCAGGAGATGGAACTTGTGATGTACTAGATGGATGGATGTCCAGTGTAAGATTGAGGCAATGGTGGGCCACAGCGTGGAATTTATCCATGTCATCTGCACTGAACGAAATAATGAAGCCAGCATATTAATTTGGTGGGAATTGCTTTCCCTCTTCATGTTTACAGAGAGAGAGAAACAGCTGGGGTGGTTGACATCTGAAACAGGAGTGTGGCTGATGGTTACTTGTGTAGCAGATGGGCTTGGGTTATGAATAAGCAGCAAATGTGAAAAAGAGATGCACAGGGTTGAGCCAGACTTGCTTTATGCAGAACTGGTTAACCCTTACTGCTGGCTTTTTGGGAGACTGGGAGTTTTCATTTTTTATAGTCAGAGATTTGGTGTCACTGGGTAGGAAGAATAACAGAGAAAAATCAAATACAAGAGATGAATTGATATTGATGATTGTGTGTGAAATCATGTGATATTTTGAATTACTCAGTATGGGTCTTCTAACTAAAGAGGTTGTGACTCCTGTAAAGCAAATGGGTAGAATTATGCAAATATTATTTCTTTGGCCCACCAAGGGAATTGACCAACAAGCTGTTAGCCCAAATGGGGTGCATGGAGCCCCTGGGAGAAGATGAAACCATACATAAGATGCAAAACACCCTCAGGAGATGATTTGTCAGTTTTGCTATTGCCTAAGCTGAAAAGGCAGCCAATCTCTGAACAAAGGGGAGAGGTGGTAGTTACACAATGTGCTGTCAATTTTAGACTATTAAGAGGTAAGGGGTGGAGTTTAGCCTGTCAATCAGGTCGCAGTTTGATGACCTTTAGGCAATAGGGAAATAACTAGCTCCCTACCGGTAGAATACAGATTGACTCCCTGGGACACATTCCTGCTGACAAGACACATTGAGCTAAGCTAGAGCTGGAGCTGGAGGAGCCACATAGAGACCCAAACCAGCCCTGAGATGCTTATACCACCACTGGTCCATAAGACTTTCCATCTACTGACTTGTGATTTTCCTGCATTTGGCACCATTGCATGTGTTTCATGAATCTGAAGAGGTCTTTATAGATTGATATTGGATATATGGGCTAATATTTGATCTATGTACCAAATCCGGACTGGAATGGAATGTTTTATCAATATACAATTGCTCTCTGATATAAAACTTTCTCTTTGACATTTGAGTGTCTATCAATTTCTCTAGTCAACCCAGAGTAACACAGGAGACCTTACCACCACTAAGAAGGAAGCATCAAAAGCAGAGCATGTCCTCTGTCCTTCATAGAGTCCTTACTCTGAGACACTTGTAGGCCCAGGAGTTAGAGAGCTGTGATTCTGAAGAAGGTGGCACAACAGTGATAGAACAAGAAAGAAAAAATTATGGCAGAGAAACTGGCAAAAGAATCCAGACTCTGGTACTAGACAGTGTCTTTGGCTCCCCAGCTCACAGTGCAAAGCAGCAACAATGAACATGTCACCCATGAGCAAGAGAGTTGGGCCCCCATTTTCAGGAGTCTTCCTGGTGAAGTGGAATTCCTCTGCGTACTTGTCAGCAGAGTTAAAGGATTTTCTATTACTTGAAAGAACAGGGATGAGACCAGGAATGACTGGGGGCTGAAGATTGAGAGGGGTCCAAAGGGAACCTGTCTTTAGGCAGCCAGGAGGAGCCTTGCAAGGCTAAGAAGAGCTGAAACAGCTGGTGTGCACTACAGAAAGAAGACTTTGCCTGTGTGATTCCTCATCCTGATCTGAATTGTAATATGGTGATCCCAACTCCATTTTGTAAACAGGTACTTCCCTAATAAGTCACATAACTGTGATTGAGATCTATAAATTTTGTGTGGCTTTCATAATGAATTATAAAATCTAGCAAAGAAGTAGAATATATTGTGGGAGGGGCAGTTGGTGTTCAATTGGGCAAAAGGTTTTTTAAAAAAAGAGGTATGTCTGACCTCCACCACATAGGAATCAGCTCTGGGTCGATGTTGATGACACTACTTCCCTGTGAAGTTAGAGGTCAGAGCACATCAACCCCTGATCCATTTTTACAGGTGAAAATACAATATATGAATGAAAGCTCATGTAAAATTAAACCTGTTCACCTATATTTGGGTTACAAAAAAAAGGAGTTCAATGCTTGACTACCAATTGAACAGTGAACCATTTGGTGCATTCATAAGTGCCTCCGAAGAAAGCCCAGGCGATTTGCTTACAGAAGGTATACCTTTCAAGTCTATTAGAAGCTTGGGTCTGCACTGCAATTTAGAAAGCTTTCAAAATTGACTCCACTACAATTAATTTGGGATTTCTGGTGTTTGGTTTTGCAAGAATCCACATTTCAGAGGTGAGTGACCTCTTGAGGAATGGGGAGCTTACCAAAAAAAGAGATGGTGGGATTTGAGAGGTATCAGGAAGCTCCCATTTCCTGTCAGTCATCTCAATTCACCTCTTACTAATGCTCACAATTTCAGATCTAGTAAAGTAGCCCTTTATATTATATCACTAAATGAAAGCCATTAAAATGTGAATGTTCTTGATAATAGTAACCTGTAAAAACTTGACAGCATTTAATCTTATTCGATGTAAATTGATTTTTTTTCCAGATTCATGTTTTCTTACATCTTTTCTAGCTCTCAGATCATCTCTCCCTATGGAGTTGGACAAATGATATGAAAGAGGTTCTACTAAAGATGGGCCCTGGGCATTATGAATGCTCTCAAAATTTTGTTTTGCCACTTACTAGCTACATGACTTATGGAAATAGTTTAACTTTGTCAAGCCTCCAGATCCTAACTTACAAACAAATTAAAAGAAGTACTATGAATAGGTCTAAGTGCCGTGAGGGAGAAGTTGTACAAATCAAGCTTAGCAATGATTGTGACACAC
The DNA here is from genome assembly GCA_004026705.1 of Nesogale talazaci. Classification (NCBI taxonomy): domain Eukaryota; kingdom Metazoa; phylum Chordata; class Mammalia; order Afrosoricida; family Tenrecidae; genus Nesogale; species Nesogale talazaci. Next base: position 107,226 of record PVJH01004840.1, on the reverse strand, counting down.
TTTGTTTGTAGTAACCATTCTTGCAATGGGAAATATGAAACTTTTAATAAGATTGGTGCAGGGAGGAGCTGAGGAGTGTGAGGAACACAGAAGAGTTTGTAGTCTGTTAGTGGCTCATGCACCCCAAATTCTCACCGTAAAAAAAGCAAAATAATAACAATCATAATAACTCCGATTCTCCTGAGTTGATTCTGACTAGAGAGCCTAGAAAACAGAGTAGAATTGATTCTTAGAGTTTTTCTGAGATTATAAATCTTTACGGGAGCACATACCCTCATCTTTCTCCTGCAAAGTGGCTGGTGGTTTTGAACTTCCCACCCAATTGACAGTTCAATACCTAACCAATAGCATCCCATCACTATATCAACTCTCACCAAGCTCACTGCCATCAAGTCAATTCCAACTCAAACCAATCGTATCGGGCAAAGTAGAATGGATCCTTGGGGTTTCTGAAGTTATAAATCTTTGCAGGAGAAGAAAGCCTCATCTTTATTTCAAAGAGCTGGTGGTTCTGAACAGTTAACAGTTCAGCCCATAACTCACTATACCATGAGGGCTCTAAGGCTCACTGTAGGAGGCACACAATTAATGAAGTGGATTGATTCCGGTGTTGAGCTACATTGGGGATGTCTAACAACATTCCAAGGAATGACCTTGCTTTCATAGTTGCACTTAACACTGGCAGAGGCTCTGACCTAATCCATGAGGTAGGATTTAGCCTCATGCCAAACCATCAAAATTGGGGCCCTGGTGAGCTCGTGGTGAGAAGTTGTACTGCTCATTTCAAAGTCAGCGATTTGAGACAGCCATCTTTCTGTGGGAGAAAGAGATGGCTCTATTCCTAGAAAGAGTTACCAGTTTCCAAAAACTCATAGCTGACAGTTTTAACCTGCCATATTTTTTGAGTCCCAGAGATCCTTATTATGTTCAAATTCTGCATTTGCAAATTTACCTAACTCACTGTGTTGTCTCAAAATCAGTATTGGCTGCACATTCACAGTAATTCATAGACATGTAAAGAGTTTAAACTAACTTTATTTGCAGGAAGTACACTCTCCTTGCTCAGGTGTAACAAAAGCATTCTAGCTCCTTATTTTGGCTTTCATACATGTTCTTTTGATGGTCAGCTTAATATTTTTTTTGATTCACTTTTTGTGATTTAAAAAAATTCATTGTGGGCTGAGCCCTGGTGGTGTAGTGGTTGTGCGCGGGACTGCGACCCACTGGGTTGGAGGTTCAATTCCGGCTCCCAGGAGCAAAGGCTGGGCCTCCTACTCCCACCACCTGAGGGCAGTGATGTCTAAAAAAAAAAAAAAAAAATTCATTGCTTGCATCATATGATTCCAAGCATAGTGTTGTTGTGCTATCGAGTGTTCCTAAATACAAGAACACTATGAAATGATTTATGGGGGAAATACATGGATTAGCTATAGCTTTAGCCAGGCATAATTTATAAGCATTTTGATTGCTGGCATCAATTTAAATAATGCACAATTTTAAAAATGTGGCAACTTTAATTAAAATGTATAAAAGCATGGATACATATTTAGACTTTGATTTTAAAAACACTGCCCAGAGGCGCACAGGCACCTTTACTCCCACACTAACTACATTCTGGTAATTCAGTATTTGCAGCAACATCATAGAGCATCATGATTAGAAGTCCACCTCTTCCCTCTCATTACCTATCCAAAATTGGGAAAAAAATGATTATCTGAGTGCTTGCCACATCCCCATCCTCTTCCAAACCCATAAACCCTAATAGCACCCCTTGCATACATCAAAATGCTAAGCTTCTTGGAATCTCACTCTTTGGTCAAACCTATCGAACAGCCGAAAGTGTGTTGTTAGGGCTTGTAGCTCTGGCCCTGATTCAGAGTGACCCGGAGCATAACAAACAAAACTACTGTCTGGTTGTGCGCTGTCCTCACAATCGTTATGATGTTTGAGACCATCCATCATTTGCAGCCACTATGCCAAGCCATCTCATTGAGAGCTTTCTTCTTTTTCATTGATTTCGTTAAAAAGTGGATGGCCTGATGTCCTTTTCCAGGGACTCACCTCTCCTGAGAACACGTCCAATGCATGTTAGACAAAGTCTTATTGTCTAAGGAGCATTCTGGTTGTACTTCATCCCAGTTTTGTTTGTTCTTCTGACCGTCCGTAGTGTAGTTAGGATATTGTCAAAGTTAACCATATAGGTAGTGGCCAGCCACTGGGGCTGACTAGGGAAACATTCTGGTCAACAAAACACGAAATACCAGAGAGTGAGTAACTAACCTCACAGATTCTTTCCTGGGGATTTGAAACCAAGATTCATAGTGACTGAATTAGCAGAAATAAGGAAGAAACAAAGAACCCCCAATGTTTGAGACTTAGTGAAAATAAATTCTGTGGTTGAGGAACAACCTAGTTCATTAAGTGGAAATAGCTGGATTTTATGCTATATAGAATTTTAGTGCAGACAAAGAATGTTTCCTTCCCTTACTGTGTGCATATGAAGAAGCTTCCAATTAAGGTAATTAGAGTTAGGGTTGGATTAAAGCATGTTAGGGCCCTGATTGACAGATTGTGATACCCACTCCTCACCTTCCTCAAACAGTTTACCCAGCTGAATATGTGAGATATATATGTATACACATATATTATTATATTTATAGTGTATTATCTATCAATAATGTCATTTATTTTTAAAAGTGATTATATTGTTGTAGTTGAACAAAAGAGTGGTATATAACATTTCACCAGAATGAGATGGAATGGATTATAAAATTTTTAGTGGATACAGGGTACTCAGTATTTTTTATATGCTTTATCTACAGCAAGAATACTCCACATATTCTACAAGCAAACATCAAAGAATATGTTTTAAAAATTCATATCAAATTCCATTTATCTCCCATCATCCAAATTAATTTCTACCATTGTTGATTTAAATAATTTATAATTTAATTTGATTCCTGTTTATGTTTCTTATAATTGCACAAATGAAAAAATGTCATAGGATAAGATTTAATTATCATAAATAAATATAACAAATTAAAATATTTCATTTATATGAGTATCTTCATCTTTAGCATGTTATATACTTTAAAATTTTACCATATTTTGACCTTAGTAATTTCATCACAATTAAACTGTCCCCCAAAACTATCCTGATTAAGAATAGGAAAAATTGATAAACTAATAGAATCTTTCTTAAATAATTGTTATATATACAAAGTTTTTTATTCTCTTTAAGGACAAAATGTGAGTATCATGTTTTGTAAATTGTAATAATTTGTCCTCTATAAACATGTAATAAGGTTAGAAATATGCATAAAATATTTAAGCAGTTGGACATATGTACTCTACCATATCTTCCATTAAGGAACCGTATATACCGTGGTATGTATACTGACATAAAATTACTCTTTCCTGAATCTGTAAATTTGTTTCTTATGTAAGGATGATATTGTTGCCTTCTCAGTTAAAATTTGCATCTAAGTGACGGGAATAAACCTGCACTAACTTTTTGCATGTCTTCCTGGATTTCTCATCAGATGCACCCACATTATGAAGCAAAGTCTTTTTGAAAGAACTTCACAGACACTTTGCTTCTTTTCACGTAAGAACAAAACATGCCATTGCGAGTATACAATCCAGTTGATTTTGACTCATGGTAATCCTATAAGACAGAGTAGAACAGCCCGTGATGGTTTCCGAGACTGTAACTTTTTATGGAAGTAGAAAGTCTCATCTTTTCCCCATGGAGTGACATGATTTCGACCTCCTGACCTTGTGGGAAGCAGCCCAACAGGGAACCAAGGCTCCTTATGATGGTGTATTGTGTGTGATGCAAAATTTCTCTGTAGCACCGAAGGATACTAATACTTCAGATGTTTACTTTTTTGTTGTTCATGCTTCTGCAATAGCAAACTTCTTAATAATCAGTAATTGACAATATTGGTTTTTTTGTGTTTTCAAAATCTCCTAAATTATATAACACCCTGTTAAAGATTGGTAGGGATCGCTAAATGCCTTTGAATTTATTTCTGAATCATAGAGAGCTTGGTTTGTCTGATGAAAATGCTGTAAACTATTATTTCATGTCTCACTCAGAAAAACTCACTGTCATCAAGTAGATCTGACTGGTAAAGACCCACTAGCATAGGGTAGAAACCTGTGAGTTCCTGAGACTATCACTTTTCATAGGAGTAGAAATTCCCCATCATTCTCCCAATGAGCAACTAGGGGTTTCAAACTATGGACCTTGAGGTGAGTCATCCAATCTGTAACTACTATGCCAGCAGGGATCCATTCTTTCATACAACCATTATAAGTGTGTCCTCTAGTCTCTGTAAATTGCTGGTAAAATTTGCCATTCATCATTTAATATTGCCTTTTGGTTTCTGACCTTCAGCAATATTTTCTAACATATCTAAAATCTGAGTGTACGATTCCAGGTTTGCACTCATTGCTATAGTATGCACCTCCCAAAAGTATTAGAAAGATTCCTGAAAAAAATAAAAATTAAAATGAGAAAACAAGAAAGTCACCTGAATACATGACCATTGCCTAAGTATGTTTTAAGAACTGACCATTGGTGAGTAGATGTAACAAAAACTGGTGAGTAATGTAACAAAGTGTAGTATAACTGAACATTAGAAAAATATACACCACTTCTGTGTAAAAATCTACTATGCCACGCCCTACAAGATTAAGTGAATGCTGAGTACATGGCATGAGAATGGCATAATCACTACATTTTGCAATTTTCTGTTGACTGATTTTATAGTGCCCTGACAAATTGGCAGTTTTGCCTATGATTGGCTTCTCTCATAGAAAAACATCAATTTTTCACACTTCTCTTTAACAATGAGGTAATTGAGTTTCTATTTTTAGCTAATATGAAGTCCCTCTGCAGGTCATCCATCCATGAGAGATACAGATCTTAAAATAATATGTAGCAAAGCTGGATGCAAAATATCAGGAATGGAATCTGCAGACAAACTGGAATCTTGAGTGATATTATTTTACTAAAAATAGTTTGTCTAAGTTTGTCATTTAACATTTACATGTTATTTTAGGCATATGAAGGATTATTCTTTTCTGTATTACCAAATTTTGACATGTAATCTTCTAGCTATGGATCAAACTAAACAGCTATTTCAAGTGACCTTCAATTTTCACTGTGGGGATGCAAATATTTCAATTCTTCCTAGAAAAGATATATTCGTGCTTGTTATGACAGCAGCAACATGTTTCAAAAAGTCTTTCCAGCAATGGCATTTCTCATTAATTTGTATTTCCAACTCATGATTTAAATTCAAACCTTATCTTCTGTTTAAGTATCACAAGATACAATCCCTGTCAATTGACCAGTCTTCATAAGCATAATCGAATTGCACCAGTCATTAAATGCATCTGTGACAAATCAAGAATTAAACAATGTAAGACAATAACTTGTAAACAAATGCTACACAAAACTGATTGATAGAGAGCACAATCATCATTAACTCATTTTCACCCTTAATTCTGCACCTTAGAAATATATTCTGACTAGAGAATCTGTTTTTCTTATAATCTAGAAATTTTTGACATGCATTTTCAAATTGTCCACTGTGCTGTTGACAGTCTCTTGGCTCACTTTTGGTCCTATAATTTACATCATTAGAAGAAAAAAAATGTTCTTCAAATCAGAATCTATAGTTGTGTTATTTATGGAATTTGAGGATATGACAACTTCTGATTCTAAAATAGTTTTACTTTTCACACCATTATCATTGTGATTCTTATTATCATTACAGCAGGAAATGGAGGCAAATTTTGGAATAAATAATATGGTGATATTCCTGATGCTATCAGTAATTTGAGCACTAGAGATACTAATATAATAGTTTGCACTCATTAAACTCTAGAATTTTCTTCTGATTTATTATGTTTTTTTAAAAAATAAAATTAATTTTGCAATTATTGTTAGGGATTCACAAATGCTTTTCATTTTGCCTCTAGTGAGGCAAAATGCTATTTTATATCTCACTTAGTCATTTCTGAGGCATTTGATCTGGATATAAAGTGATGTCACTTTAAAATGTTACTTTTATTACAGAAAATAACTTTTCCAATTAAAATGAATAAATTTTAATTTATTAAGTAAAAATAAATAAGTTCATGAAGCAAGTAAATTTTATCATTTTTACTTCAACACAAGAATTATTAAGGAAAAAAGTGATGTGTTACATGTATTTTTGTTTGAGGGGTAGTTTGAAAGAATAGTACTTACAAGGCATCCAGAAAGAGATCAATTTGTTTCACTATGTATGATGTTTTCTGGTAAGAACCTCCAAGGAAAGTTTTCATTTTGAAATAATGTTACACACTAACCTTCAGTTCTTTGAGAGTACACCTTCCCAGGTCCTTGGACTACAACTCCATTGCAGAGAACATGGTACCAAGGGTATGCTCAACTAAAAGATGCATATTGGTTTTCATTGCATCGAGCCAAATATGTCACAAACCACATGATCTTAGTGCTCTGCATGTTCTTCCGTAGGGATCTGGTGGATGAGAACTGACTGTGAAGTTATCCTCAAGGGGTCTGAAAAAGATACCACGGCAGTCAGAGACAACTTTTAGAAAATGATGTTAATGCCATTTAGTGCTGCCAGTCCCCTTCCACTGTGGTGCTTGCTTTTCCTTCTGTGTTGTCTGTTTGGCATCCACCTGTGTCTCCATTTTGAATTGCTTGTACCCTTGTGTCATTGGGGCCCTACACATGAGCCTGCCTTGCTTATTGAGGAATCCTTTATTGTCCAGAGTCTAAGTGCTCCTTTTGACCAGAAAGGGTCTAATGACTTGACTCTTCTGGTCCAACCTCTGTCCTGCAGTGAAGAAACCCTCCTGCATTATCAGTGACAGAACTGCTCGCTCTCCCCAATGCTCCTGCTGAGGCAAGGATGTGGGCTTAATATGTTTTCCACCGGTTTATTCCAGCAAAACAGCTTCTTCTTTCTTTTTAAAAAATTTTTGAGCTTCTTGTTTCTTTTCCAATTGATAACCCTTTGGATCTCATATTGGTCAAAAGAAGCCTCAAATATACGTAATCCAGGTTTTGTTCTAGTCCGGAACACGGTGCTGTTCCTACCCTTTCAATGTGGACAAAGCTCCCTCCCTAAACCAGGGAACCAGGAACTTGAGAATTAAGTAACCACCGCAGAACGGAGGCCTCTCTGAGACAGGCGCAGTGCTTGGCACCTTCCCAAGTGAAAGGCACAGCAGGTTGAGGGTTACTTAAGATATGAGCTCTTCAAATAGTCTCCCGTCGGGAATGCTTTGACAAGCCAGTCAAAGCACCTCCCTTCCTTTGCCCCTCCTCATCCCCACAGATGACAAAGTCCAGGTTGTTGCCTCTAGGTGAGCACAGTTCTGGAGAAACAAGGAAAGCAAACAAATACTCCTATGTGGTTGAATGGTTCCCAGGCTCCATTTCAAAGGCAGTCCCTTATGGCTTTGTTTGCTCCTGTTTTTCCCAGCATAGGTGTTTGATATCACACAGACCTATTCTGAGATTTCCAAGGAGAGGAGTATTTAGTTTACAGTGGGTAGCCAAGAGTTTCCTGGTTTGAGAAAGGGAATAGGTTACCCGTTCACTGGGTATATTTAAAAGCCTTCAATTGTCCTGATAACAACATACTGATGGGACATGAGAAAGTTCAAATTGGGTATCTGAAGGCGAGCACCTATTGCAATGACCTTTTCTGGAATAAGTCAGCAGCACCACTGCTCTTTGGTGCTGGGCAGTGGCCTCAATGGACACTGCTCTCCCCTTCCCCAGCATCAGCTTTGACAGGAAAAGGTCAGGTCATCACGTGACTTGCCTAGATAGGGAAATTTGGAAGAGACTGAGGTGTGGAGAAAATAGAAGGCATGAGATTCCTAAAATACCCCTTGTTTCACTGGGACACAAAAACGGCTTGAACTCTAACCATTGTTCTCTTTTTGCTTCTGTTCCATGTGTGATTAAATTCTCAGGGAAACTTCTATTTTGCTTCTTTTTCACTTGAGGCTGAACACATACTGCAAGAAGTAAGTTTCAATCATTATGAAAGAAACAAGATAAAATGATCAAAGGAGGGAAGGGTCCATGCAAACTTCTTGAATGGTTGCCATGGGTCACTGAGGTACAGAGATAACAGGAACGAGGCCAACAGACATAGACAAGTGTCGGGACAGAGTGAGCTCCACCATTGTGCCCTAGGCCCAGACCCAGAGTCACACTGGCCTCTGGGAAAAGAGGAAATGCCCTTTCATCTTTCACTGCCTCTCTCCTTGCTGGTGTTCCTCATGCTTACCTCAGCCTTTCCTTCTAGAGTTTAGAACCTTTACCCATTAGCCCCTCACCACAAGCAGGTCTGCTCTCCTCAGATGGTGCCCTCTTTGGGGGGACTGGGGAGTTAGCATAGTTGAGAAGCTGGAAGTTCCTCAGAGAGAAGATCTGAAAATTTACTTCTGAACCTCCCCTCCAAAATTAGGGGAACTCTTCGGGGTGTGATGCTACTCTGATACATCTGTGCCCATGATGAGTTAGAATTTTTGTCAGCGGAAGCTGATGGAAGTAGACATAATGTTGCCGTTGTTGTTGTTGTAAAGTCCCATCGAGTTAGTTCTGACTCATGACAATTCTATGTAAAACAGTGAAACGTGGTCTGCTTCTGTACAATCTTCCCCGTTGTTATGTTTGAACTCATTTTTGCAGCCCGCTGTATCAATCCATCCCCTTGACATCATTCCGGTCTTTCCCCTGGCCCTCTACTTTATCAAGTAGTGTCCTTTTCAAGGAACCCGTGTCTCCTTATCACTGAAGCACATGAGAAGGAGTCCTGCCATCTTGCTCACAAGGAGAATTCTGGGTATATTTCTTCCAAGGCAATTTTCTTTTGAAAAGTAGAGAGTGTACACTATATCATCCTTGGAAATTTGCATTTTAACAAAACCCTTTTAATATCTAAATGATAGAAAACGGTGGCTCAGTTTGAGACTTTAAATGGGGGCTTATGGAAAAATAAATATCTTCTGGACAAAGACATCTGCTTAAAGATTAGCTTAATGTAGACAGTTGGTTCCTGGAACATTCGGTGTCACGGCTAGCAAAAGCCAATTAGAGAGCATGACTAAAGTCTTTCCCTTTGTCCTCACAGTATGACCTTTAAGGTCATTTTGAAGCAGGACTGATGATGGTCAGTGAAGAATGAATTGTGTTCCCTTTGACTGAACTTGTGCTTGAGTGACAGACAATACCTGTGCATCAGGCGTGGGAATTCTTTACCTACCAATACATGATTCACATTCCTACAAAGGAATACCTTATAACCGTGTACAAACCATCAGAGCAGCTTGGACGTCTGCCCTGGGTGTGTCTTGCTTGTGTTCTTCTGGAGTGGAACACAGTTTGGCAGAGAGGAAGGTGATCTGGGACTTGGGCCCAGCCACAGAATTGGCACTACATCCCTCCTACTTGTATGACCAGCAGTGTGGCTCTGCAGTGAGCCATGGACACCAGTGGGATTCAACAGTACCCTGACTGTCGTGCTTACAATGTGCCAGACCCCCTTCTAGAGACTTTAGTTGAATCATTTGACATAACGACCATTTTACAGAAATGGAGGATCAGAAAGTTTGGGTTACTTCAGAATGCGACCACACATATATATATCTAAATAACTAATTAGTATTGCTAACTGTACCAGACACTGTGAGAGAGCTAAAATAGAAGAAATGAAAATTTTCAAAGTCACTAGTCTTTCATTTTTCCCTTAATATTTATTAAACACTGCTACAAAGCGGTCTATGAAATAACAATGATCCCATCTTGCTGCTCATTATAGTTTAGATGGTAAGAGTAGTAATAAATTAATACTAAGTTAAATAGGATGGGACTTTCTCAAAGGATGTCATTTCCCTGGTGTCTGGTCTCAAACTCCACAGTTCAATGCCACCAGCCACTCCATGAAAGATGAGGGTCTCTGTTCCTAGAAAAAGTTACAGCTTTAGAAGCACAGAAGGGCAGTCCTACTTTATCCTATAAAGTCGTTATGAGTTGCAATTGATTCAACGGCAGGTAGTTTGGAAAATTTTGGATATTTGAAAGCACAGGGGAAACACTATTTGGATTTGAGGGTTACCTAGGTAAAACATGTAACGCTAAAGCCACAGATATCACTATATTTAGTAAGTTTAATTTACTGAAAAAAGAAGCATGCAATATCATAAAAGTTTGCATGTTGGTAGAAATACAATGCAGACACTGAACATGGAAATAACAGCCTGAAAGTTCGGGCTAACATATTAATGGGACACTGTCTGAAATGACTAACTATAAATTTCCCCTCATATTTTCCTGTCTGACTTTCATTTTAAAAAGGCAACAAACAAGCAAAAATAACTTTTAAAGCCCTACTGGTTACTGTAGAAAAGGCAAAATTTACAAAAGGAGCTAATAAAAGTAGTCTAGGCATTCGACCATGTGGATCATAATAAACTCTGGATAGTTTTGAAAAGAGTGGGAATTCTATAACACCAGATTGTGTGCATTTGGAACTTGCATGTGGATCAAGAGCCAGTTGTAATGCTTCTTGGCCTTTTGGCTAAGATCAAGTAAGAGGCAATTGTACTAAATGAACAAGGGAATATTGCATGTTTAAAACTCAGGAAATGAGTCTCGGACTTTGGAGTTGGCGATCCATTTGTCTGTTTCAGGATTATATTCAAGGATGTGTCCTAATCGACCCACACCTTGAAAATCAGCCAAGACATACATGATAGAGCCCACTGCTGTACACTTCATGGTTACACCCTTCCACGGCATTGGTGAGACCATCTTCCATTTGTTTAATTAAATATCATCATACTCCACATTGTCCAGACCACCCAAACCGTTCTGACCTCCTACAGCAAATATCCTGTCCTTTACAAATACTAGTCCGTGGTTCTTCCTGACCTCAATCATCGGACACAGTTCAGTCCACGTTTCTGTGGCGGGATCATAAACTTCACAGGAGTTCAGCACTGTCCCAGAGACATTGTTCCCTAAACTTCCACCACAAACAGATCAGGCCATTGGTTTCCACCATTCCATGGAGGCAGTGCTGAGTCAGCATGCTGGGCTTCATGTGCCAGGTCTCTTTTCTGATGTCATAGCACTCGAATCAATACAGAGTGAAATTTCCTACTTCAGAACCTCCCGAGGTATAAATCTTCCCTTCTGCAGCTCAGGCAGCAAGGCGAACTCCAGGTGTTGGAGGACCTCATTTAGAATACATTACATTACAGCCGTCCATTCGTCTGATAGGGAAAAGCTGAGAGCTGCCCAAAATGTACATGGCCTCTTTAGACTAAGGAAAAGCAAGGATTTTACTTTGAGGACTAAGATGTGTCTAATCCAAACCATGGTGTTTTCAAATGCCTCATACGCACGTGGGACTTTGAATAAGGAAGGCCGAGAAAGATTCTATCCATTTTAAACATGGTACTGGAGAAGAACACTGAAAGTATCCTGGACTTCCAAACTGTCTTGGAAGAAGTACAACCAGAGTATGTCCTTAGAAGCAAGCATGGCAAGACTTCATTATCTTACATACTTTGGGTATGTATGGAACAGTCCCTAGAGAAAGACCTCAGGCTTGTAAAGTAGACAGGCAGCGAACAAGAGGAAGGCCCTCAATGAGATAGAATGACACAGTGGCAGCAACAGTTATAATTGTAAAGATGGGGCAGAGCTCTGCAAGTTTTTTCTGTTGAGCATAGGGTTTGCTATGGCACCAAACAGCAACAAAAATAAGATAGCTTAATTACTTGCAGTTTATTAAAATTTTTCAAGACACCAATATTAAAAATTAACTATAAAATACAGTTGTAGGGTGAGCCCCGGTGGCATAGTGGTTGAGTGCAGGACTACAGCCCACTGGCTTGGTGGTTCAAATCCAGCAGTAATAAGGCTAAGTAACTCCCACGACTACCAGAGAGCAGTGATTCACCCCCCCAAACAAACAAACAAACAAAATACAGCTGTGATTTGTGAATCTAAATGAGGGCATTATACAGAGATAATTTATACGGCAGGACATTTAGATTGGGCAAAATTATTTTTTTTAAGTTTTTCTATGTAAGTCTTCTGTGAACAATAATGATCTTGTTGGTTTCAATCTATCTCTAATTACCAGAACTCATCCCAGAATAAGGTCACTGAGTCAAAAAATTGATCTCTTCAATATTCTTATCAACAAATTATTTCCCATAACATTTTACACGATTTCCTTTTTTAGATTATTGCAGAAATGCCCATTTCCTGTGTTGACTGTTTGCAATTTACTTCTTGCCCTGTGAATTATCAACCCAGTTCTCTTAGTTAGGATATTGTTAGCAAGTACATTCTTTTCTTATTGAATTGGAAGTAAGGTTGACATATTAAGAATATTAAGTTTCTCTTGCTATAATTCTTTTCCTCCAATGCAATGCTTATCTTTATGTTTTTATAGGAAGTACTCAATATAGTGTTATAATTTTCTACATTGTTTTCAGTGTTACAAAATGAGTAGCCATTCCAATATCAATAGATTACATATTTATTAAAAAAAATAACCTTTATTTCGTGTCAGTCATCAATTTTCAAAGTCATGTTCATTAAATAATTCAAATTATTCATTGTTCAATGTTTAAACCAGTGAATTACCCATTTTATTGTTGTTTCAATAAAATATATCACCATATCTTCTAAGATGAGTGTGTAGGAGCTGTGGTGGTGTAGTGGTTACACACTGGGTTGTGATCTACAAGGTTATCAGTTCGATGCCACCAGAAGCTCTTTGGGAAAAAGACCGGATTTTCTACTCTTATAAATAGTGAGTGCCTCAGAAATCCACCCTGGAGTCGCTATGAATCAGCATTGGCTCAGTGGTAGTTAAATGGGATATTTTAGCTTTTCGTATCTAATCACTCCTCCATAACCCTATAAATATTTAGTCAAGTTCCAAGTATAGCAGAAGAAAAATAACTGAGTCAGAAACTTGTACTCGTATCAAACCTACACAATTTTAATCTACCTATTGACCTACCATGCAAGGTTTCTGGCTAATTTTAATTAGAATGCTAGAATGTTTCATCACTCAGTAGGCTCTTTAAAAAAGAATCATACCAGCCAGTGTGATCATGAGGTATTAATGGAAAGAGGAAGTCAGATGTTCAAAAACATGCAAACAACTTGATGTGAAAGCACATGACGCAATAGAGACCCAAAGCTCATCTGCAAAGTAATTGGACAGATTCTTTCAGAAGGGCCACATGGAATGGATGATAATAAATTCAGGGTGTGGTATGGCACTGACGAACAATACAAGTATCCTCTAATTACTCAATATTTCCTACCCTTACTGTGAAGATATTTGTGTTACCTCCTTAATCATGTTAGATTCAGGTATGCTCTTTTGTATATGTAAGGTTGTTCAGTACATGAAAGTTTAGATAATCCTTCAAAACAGTAACAGAAGTGACAGTTTGTGAAGGGTACTGAAAGAGAGGGAGGTAGGTAAGGGTAGATGGGGAGTTGACAGCATTGATGATTGTATAACTCCTCTCAAGGAGACTAAACAAAATTGAAAAAACATCTGTGAATTGATATATTGGATTGGATAAGATATATCAATAAAACTATTTTTTCAAAAAGGAACTAGTAATGGATCTTTGTCTAGGATTTTAAAGATAGTTTATTGGCCTATCTTAGTTTAATGTTATGGAAAAATAAAGAGATGTCACCCCAAATTAAAAAAAAATGTATCTGATCATCATAAAGGATTTTCCATTGACCTCCACTTAAGCCTTTTGCTTAAAGCATCATGTGGTGTATAGTGCCATCTGTACAGTGCCTTTTTAACATTTATTAAGACATTATGGAGTTCCTTCATTCCTACATGAGCTCTCATTCTAGTTAAATTAATCTTCTTGTTCACTTTTAACTTTATACCTTTGAATGAATCACCGTTTCCACCGGATGTTTTTCTGAATTAGTGTATATTTTTACATGTGAGTGACCAAATACAAAACCTCTAAATAGATGGAAATACATATCATTCTTTCACTGAAGACTCAGGAGTATATCTGCTCTGAGATGTGGCTTCAAGCACATAATTAGGACATAGCTTTGCCTGGCTTGGCCCTGAAACTTTAGAGCTTCATCTTCATGGTATCAAATCCAGAAGGAAGAGGGTTTTTTCCCTTATTGATCTCTAAGATAAAAGTTTATTATCCAATTTCTTTTTGCTTCAGAATTAATCACATGCTTAATCCTGTATAATTCACCATGTCCAAGATGTCAGGCAAACTGATGAACTCAAGCTTAAGAATATTTGTCTATACTGGATGTGTAGTAGAACAGACCAAAAGACATGTCCTCAGGGAAAATCAAAGAGCATGCTAGAATTTCTGCTGTATGTGATACTGTTCAATAATTTCTGTATTCTCTTGTTTCATCTTATTTGAAATAGGAACTCATATGACTACATTTCTTGCTGTTTGTCGGTCATGTAATTTTCTTCCAAATGTCCAGGCATAAACTAATGAATGGTTCTGTTACTGCATCAGTTTGCTGAAACATTTCATTAGAATTATGTCAATTTCTGGGTTTTGATAATATGTTCTTTGCATCGGATTTATTCAATTAGTTTTTTATCATGATAACTCTTAGAATAGTTCAACATTGACCAATTTTTTTTCTGTAGGTGGTCTTTGTCCTCCTTCCATTTTATTTTAATGCATCTTGCATCATTCAATATAATGTCCATAGAATCCTTCAATATCAAAACTCAAGGCTTGGCTTTTTGAAAAATTCTTCAAGCTTGAGATATTTTGAGTGTGTTCTTCCTGTTTTAATTTCTAACTCCCTGTTTTTCACATTAGTTATACTACTTGAATTTGTCTTCTTGAGCCTCCCTCTATCTTTTACTTAGTTATTTTTTCCATACATTTTAACTGCTATATTTGAGAACTAAAAATCTAGTTTTACTTTTCTTTGGTTTGAACATAAACTTATATATGAATAATTGGTGGTCTGCTCTACGGTCCACATCTGCCCAAGTTTGGGGAGATGATATTGAGCTTCTCCATCATCTCTTCCCATAGATGAAGTCAATTTAATACCTGATTATTCCATGTGGAGTTTTATAGTATTCATTTTTCACCCTAGGCAAGCATCAAGCAACTCTTTCTGAGTTACTGTACCCAGTGGCATCACCTAAGAAGGTTCTCTCTGGTCACAATGAATTTTTTCATGAAATCCGTTTCCCTCAAACCTTATTTTTTAGGATGGTCAATTAAAGAGAACTGTGTGTATCTGTAAAATTTTGTTTCTTGCTTGTGATAAAGGCTGCAGAAACTGTAGTGATGTTGAAAACAGTTTGCATGGACAGCGCTATGGGAAAAACTCCAGTGTACAAATGGTTTTCTCATTTCTAAAAAGATGAAGCGTCAACTGATGACAAACCTCGTTCTGGGCATCCATCGACTTCCTGAACAGTGAAAAAGTCAACAAAATTTGTGCCCCTGTACGTAAAGACCAAGGATGGACTTTTGAAGAGATTGGGAAATTAAATTACCTGAACTACCTTGGAGCTCAATTCAGCAAATTTTAATGGAAGATTTGGGAATGAGAAGGATTACTGTGAAATTTGTCTCTCACATTCTGACTGACCAGCAAAAGGGGTATCACCTGGAAGCATGCCGTGCTTTGAAAGAACAGCTCCAAAGCAATGCAGACTCTTATTCCAATGTCATTCCTTGTGGTGGAACATGATGCTGTTCTTACAACCTTGAAAGAAAAAATCCATCAAGCCAGTGAAAGAAACCATCATTACTGCACCCAGAAAAAGCTCAAGGGAAATCAAAGACCAAGGCAATGCTCATTTACATTTTTGATGTGCAGGTAAGTACATTTGGAGTTTGCTCCACTAGGCCAGCCTGCTAAGAAAGTTTTCTATTTAGAGTTTTTAAAACGATTGCGATAAAACTCCCCTGATTTGGGGCAGATGGAGCACAGGTTTTAGCACCACGACAAGGTACCTGCAGCCATCTCAGTGTGTCAGTTTGTGGAGAAAAGACAGTATAGCTCTCTTGCCCCATGCACCTTAGTCACCTGAACATGCTCCGTGCAAGTTCTTTTTGTTTCTGCAAAAGAAGAGGGTCATGAAGGGACCGTGATTGGACAACACAGAAGAGGTGAAGAATGAAACAAAGGAGGTGCTGACAGCCATCCAAACAGAAGAGTGTGAAAAATGTTTCTAGGAATCCAATCAGAGATTTGACAAATGCATTGCGTGTAATGTAGAGTACTTTGAAGATGATGAGGTTGTTCTGTTAAAAAAAATAATGCATAGCTTTGAAAAAAATCCATTTTTATCATTCCTCCTTGTACAGTTGCCATTTACACTGTTGAACAAAAGACAGTAAAAGTGAAGAAATTATTGGTCTTGTAAAAGTCTGTAATGTGGTCTCCAGCTTTGTTTCTATCACAAGGACTGTTTTACCAATTGACCCCTCTTCTTTGCTTCCAACTTTTGCGTTCTAATCATCATGATTATCAATGCATTTTTATTGCAGATTTGATTAATTTCAGACTTTGGAATTGGATAAAAATTTTCAATTTCTTCATCACTAATATTTCTGTTTGATGTGTAACTGCAAGTTCATCAGTTTGAAACCACCAGCCTCTCTGGGGTAGAAAAATAAGACTTACTACTTCCTCCAGGAGTTACAGTCACAGAAACCCAAAGGGACAGTTCTATTCTCATCTGTGAGGTCACTAGGCATCAGAATTGACTCAGTGACAGTGAGTTCTTTGGAGACTTCCTTTGATGCATGTAAATCCTATTACAAACAGTATTTTACTTTAAGATAGCTCTTAAAATGTTAGTTTTGATGATGAATGATACATTCCTCTTGAATTTGGATGTTTGCAGCTGTTAGTTCTCAATTTTCAGTAGAGTCCTATCAGCAAAATGAGGTCTCAAAAATTTTGCTTTCTCCATGTCATTAATATTGAATCTACTTTGGAGAGGTGGATCTTCCCCAGTCCTATTTTGAATGCCCTCTAATTGGATTGGGCTCCTTTCCGGGAAATATATCTTACAATGTTCAGCTGCTATATAACTTTCCTAGTGGCTACTCCCTCTGACATGTAGAACGTAGACTTTCTTCCTATTCTACTCTTAGTCTAGAAACTGTGTTAATCCATTACTGTGGATCTCTTTTAAGGCATTTCTGAGGGGTCAGAAACATATACTCAAGGCTAAATGGGCAACAACTTCAGTTCCTCTAAGACTGGAATAAATCAATAGAAGTAAGTAGGCCAATTCTTTTCACCCCATTCAAATGTTGGAAAAAATAAAACTTGTGATTTATAAGAGACACAAGCATTCTTAGTAAAACAAACAAATAAATAAAAGTCTGAAAGACACAGAAGCATCGTATAAGTTAAAATTTCCCTTTGGAAGAAATTGGAGTGTGATTAATGACCAGTGATGATGACACCATAAAGGAAGTGCCAGTGAAATGGCAATGGGGAAAAGGCAGCTTTGTGTGGCTTAGGGGAGGACTGAGGGCAACTGCTCACAAGCAGTTTAATGTGTTGAGGTTGTGGGTGGAGAAGGGGGTGGAGAAGCTGGGTGGAGTAATTCAGGGTCCACGGTGCCAACGTTCCAAAGCAGGTCTAGCTGCTCAGGCCAAGACTGCTTCAGGCTGGATCTGCTCAAACCTAGGCTGAGAGAAGCAGTTCTACCTTGTGAATCTGTTTTTCTTGCATTGAATCCAAGAAATGGACTTGGTGCCTTGTGCCAGCTAGGAAATTAGTAAATATTCTTAACCACTTTTTTCTTCTTTCATCTTTTCTTTTTATGAAAGTGTGCTATCTCACAAATTACCATACTGGAAGGATGTTTTTAAGGTTGTAGAAAACCGGCTACTGATGTTTCTGACTCTAAATGGAGAGTGGGAAAAAGGAGCCTCTCTATACCAAACTCCAAAGGAACCCTGCTGGTGTAGTGCTTATAGTCTTGGCTGCTCAGTAGTTTGAAATTACCAGCCTCTCTGTGGGAGAAAGTTCCATCTTAAACAGCTACAGCCTCAGAAACTCATAGGGGTAATCCTACCCTCTCCTGTGGGGTCACTATGAGTCAGCTACCCTCAATGGCAGTAAGGGAGTGGTGCCAAACTCTAGTCCTGGTGGTGATATAGTGGCAATTTGGATCAACAAGCTGTTCCAAAGATAAAGGTGAGGGCTTTTTGTCCATAAAGATTTAAAGCCATGGAAGCCCAAAGAGGCAGTTCCACCCTCCCATATAAGGTCATTGAGACAGATTCAACTCCTTGGCAGTGAGTTTGGTGGAATTGTATGCCAAGCTCCTCCTACAGAAAAGAACAACTTGAGTTGGTTCTAAAGCTTTATTGAGCTTACTGTTCATGTTCTGTCATGTGAAAAGAATATGGATAGTCCTATCCTCTTAAGGGAAAGATGTGGATGAAAATGCAATGTTGTTTTTTGTTTCTGCACAAGATAGAAACTTGTCGACATTTGGCTTCAAATGCTATGGACTTCTAAAAATAGTTATATTTTACAGTGTTGTCCAATTCCCAATATGTTTTTAAGTCAATAGAATGTATAATTGCCAAAGTATGTAGCTTTAAAGAGAGAAGGCCTTAACAAACAGTAGTCAAGATCGCCTGAACTCGACAGTGTGGGGCTGCCCATTGCAGGACTGAATTGATAATCATGGAAAATTGAGAATTCAGTGTGCTTGGATCCTGAACCCCATCTAACATATCACTCTCTACGGTTCTCTCTCCTCTCACTTTCTATAATAGGAGAATGAGAAGATAACAAGCATGCCAAAGGCTTCTCTTATACCTGAAATGTATTTGGTTATTAGATGGACCTGGATACTGTAAGGTATTAGGTGCCAGTGGCACAAGACATTTGAACTGATGTGGAAATGGGCCATGGATTGCCTATTCTTTCCTTCTGGACACTCCTCAACCAAGGAGTTATGATACAAAGCAAATTAAAATCATGTATCACCCTGAAAAAAGGTGTTTTCCCTGAGACACACAAAAAACATAGAGAAGCTAGTGGTCTTGAAAGTTATCATTAAATACAGAAAATAATAGATATGCGGGGAGTGGGCTTTAATGCTACTTGCATGCAGACATTTAAAAAAATTATTTTAAGCAGTGAACTTAACTGTTTCATTGTTATTGTTGTCTGTTGTTTTCATTTTGTTTTGTTTTTAAACCAGTGGGGCACAATTCTCCTAGGAAGAGATGAAAGAATATCAAAAGAGAATAGATACAACTTGAAAAAAGTATATTTCGTGTAATAATCTTACATATGTTGGGGGAAAATGCTGTTTTAGCACTATATTCTTAAGAAAGTAAAACCCCAAATCTCCAACCTTCTCCAGATACTCAGAAGATACAAGGATTGTCAGTCTCTGGCTTGACAGAGTCCAAGTGTAGTGGTGTGTATGAGAGAATACAAGAGAGAGAACAGAGGAGAGGTAAAGAAAAGAAAGTGAAAGAGGATTTGTGTGAACTTTAAAAGAGGTTAGTGCAAGTTAAAGTGTATGTTTCCTTTTTTAGAGTCACTGAGTTTTCTGGGGTTATGATGAAAAAAATCATGTTAACTCGCTAGGAAAGGAAATATATATAAGCACATATCTATAGACATACATATAGACATGCATGTATGTATGTATGTTTGTGTTCCACATGTACTCATTCATATGCACCCTATGCAGTCACAGCTACATTATTTTAACATAAAAGTATTTTAATGAAAATTATTACTCTAGAATTATTTATTGACAATACTCTTTTTTGACAATACTTTTTTGACAATACTTTTTTTGTTCCTTGTTTAGGTGATGAACCTTTCCAATCTTGACTATTGTCTCATGAAACTAAATGATTCCAATGAGCACGAAGCTTAGCAATTTTTGATGAGTCATATATATGAGTTAAGTCTAAATGAATCCAAAACATGTAGATTAAATTTCCCATGAATTTCTAAATTCAAGATGGGCAATGCTTCAAAGAATGTATTGGGGACCCTGCTGCTCCTTAGGCTAACTTTAAAGTTGGAACTACTTTTTTTCCCTCTGAGGAATAATAACTCTAAGTTTGTCAATGCTTCCTTACATGTGTCAGTAACCTTTCATGGCTGCCACCACCCCAGAACAGACATATCTTGATATGACCCGCACAAGATTCAGAGGACTATGTATCAGGCTAAATATAGATTGTCAGCTTAATGCCTCTTCTGGGGGCCAGGTTGATCCAAACCCTTAAGTACAATTATTGAATAGGAATAGAAGAACTCTAGCACACCATTCAGATTGTATTTTGACATGGAATGAGAGTCATATTTACTTTCTTTCCCACAGTCAAATTCAAAGTACCTAAAAGGAACTATTTTTTAAAGGTAAAAATAAAAATAAAACAAGAGAACCCATTTAGTCATCATTGTTTCTTTACAGGTAAGTCAGTTGCTCTTGACTTTTAAAAGATTTTATGGTTGTGCATTTTATCCTATGTTCTTGAATTTGTTATTGCACATATCATCTTGAATTGTAACAGTAATAATTTCAAATGATGGAGCTTCAAATATGTTCTGAACTTGTACTCCTCTAACCTTTTAATCTCTAGTTTGCTTAGTGTATTTCTCCCGAGGATTGCAAATCATTTTGCGGCACTTTTGGTACATATCTGTTTGTCTGCCTACACTTAAAGAATACTCGTTTTAGATTTTCATATAATTAAAATGAGGATATATTTTAAAAGGTGGTAATAGTGTCCTCTTTGACCTGTCACTTTAATGGAAATATTCCAATGAGGAGAAGGCCTCATTGAGTTGAGAGATGAAATGAGTTAAATTTGGGTAATTTGGTTTGAGGGAGATCAAACAAAAGGGTTTTTTTTTAAACATTCTTATTTGGAGCTCTCTTATATATAATTATAATTCATAGTTCCATTAGATCAAGCATACCTGTACAATTGCTGCCATCATTTTCAATACATTTTCCTTCTCCTTGAATTGCTTGATACAAGCCCTCCTTTATCCCCCTTCTTCACCCTACCACCCTCCCCAAGCAATATTATATGATATTATATGGTATTGTATTATATTGTATTATGTTGTATTATGCCATATTTATACCATCCAATGTGTCCATTAACCAAAAATTCTAATGTTTATTCCCCTTGAATGGGGTTACAGTCATTGCAGTTATCAGCTTGCCCTTTCCACGCCACCGCACCCCACCCCCACCCCGCCCCGACTCTTCCCATATCCTTTGTGAATCATTACTCCCATTACTATGTTGGAGGGGTTTATCTATCTTGGTTTTCATGCACTGAAAGACCATAATTGTACCGATACATGCCCAGGTCTAGAAAGATTAGTGAGGTAAAACTAAGACCGTAATAGTGGAAGGAGGAAATTTTAAAGAATTAGAGGATAGTTATCTGTTTCATCACCGCTCTGCTCCACCCTGTGTATATCACCCCTTCTGTGTGGCCCTTCTGTGAGCGCTTGGGTCTTTACTTTGCCTGTGCTCCTTCACATCAATTTGATTGCTTGCTGTTGAACTTCTGATACCTATTTCCATCGACAACTCATGATCAAATAAGCTGCTGTGCTTCTTCCACATAAGCTTTATTGTTTCCCTGCTAGATGACCACTTATTTAACTTCAAGTCTTTACGACCCCAGTTGCTATACCTTCGTATAGCCAGGAACTATCAATTTTCTTTACCCCATTTGCTTATGCACACATTTTGTCTTCAGCAATTTTGTCAGGAAGGTGAATATCATCAGTGTCACATTATTAGAACAAACATTTCTTCTACTTAAGTAGGATTTAAGTAGCGGTCCAAAGTACAGCCCCTTCCTTATTATATTTACATATTTACACAAATATCTCCCTATATATTTATATATACATACCTATATTTATACATATAATTTTTATTTTCATGCAGTTTCCTCTACTTCTTTTCTTTTCCTCCTGCCCCATTATCATGTTCACCATTGTTCACCTCTCAGTAATTATTCTTTTAATACATCTCAATAGATCAAACATTACCAGGGACCCTGTACTCTCCTTGCCATTGATCTTGGATCCTTTGCTGTCTCCCTTTCCCTGGTGTATTGGCTCACAACCCTCCCATGCCCAGCCCCCCTTCTCCTTCTTTTCTGTATCTCTCCACCCAAGCCTTCAGTCCCATTACAGTCTCCTTGAGATTATTTGTCCAGTCTATGTTAAAAAGACAGACATCAAAAGAAGAAGAATTCGAAGAAGCCAAACATACAAATAGTTTCAGGTCTAAATGCTTTCACCTTTGTGAATGGCCCCCAATCAGTTCAGATGACGTGCTCAATGCTGCCCCCTGAGTCAGTATTCCTCTGGTACTTCGTGGTTTTGCTCCCATTGCTGATCTGTTGTACACCCCTCTTGCTTTACATCCATATGGGGAGGTCAAACCGGCCACACGCCCCACACTGTATCTTCAGTGCTGTCTACTATAGCCCTGTGATCTAGGGAGTAGACATCAAATCTCAAGCTGGGGACAGAACTGCCTTCCTCTCTGTAATAACTGCCCTGGAAGAAGAACATCACCTTAAAGGCTTGGTGTGCCAAAATGTGGTCTAATCTTTCTCTTTTAGTTTGTCCCCATGTGGCCAGCCACTATCCCTGGACTGTATCTTCAGTACTGCCCTCTGTATCACTGTTGTCTAGAGGGGAACGTCATAACTCAGACTGGAGCTGGGCTTCCAGTCCTTTCTGTTAGTAGGGTGCTCCATGCAGGTGCATCACCCTCAAGGATTGGAGCACCAGAATGAGGTCTGCTCCTTCCCTCCCTTTCCTGTGAAGGTATAAATGATACCCTCCCCATGGGTAGATTAATGCTTTTCTCCCCCAATTCCAACTTTTTCTTCCATCCTCCTTCTGTGGGCATTAAAGGCATGAAGGAGAAGGGGAAGGTGTCTTTCAGTCATGATGCTATCTACCCCTTTTTGATTTTTAGTTCTCTTTATTTTTTTATGTCATGTGTACCCTTGGGCTTGGTCAGACCCCTGCCAGAGTACCTGGTCCTTAGCCCAAAGATTATGCAATATATTCATTTTCCTCTATACCTTGTTCTACTTGAACTTACCTTAGTGGACTCATGTTGCACTGGTCCTTTGAGCTTGGCTAACTCCATTCATCATAATTTCTTACAACCCTTTCCACAAGATGATATGCTTCATGTTTTCATAACTGCTTTTTAGGAATACACAATTCTCCTTATGTCATATATCAGAGTTTTTTAATCCACTTGTCTATTGATAGAAATTTAGGTTGTTTCCAATTATCAGTGATTATGAACTTTGCTGCTATGAATACTGCGAGCACACGTGTCTGCTCATGGTCTGTTTCTTTTGGGGGGATATCCCTGCCTTCTGGTGGTGGTGGGAGCTACCCAGCCTTGCTCCTGGAGAGCTGCTGCTGGATTTGAAACACCAAACTAGTGGATCGCAGTCCTGCACTCAACCACTATGCCACCAGAACTCAACCCTTCTTGGTCTATTTCTTATCTCTTCTGGATATATGCACTGTAGGGAGATTGCTGAATTGTAAGGTAACTCGATTTCCATTTGTTTTAGGTATCACCAAATTGCATTCGACAGTGGAAATCACCAGCAGTGGGATGAGTTTCAGTCTCACCACATCCCCTCTATCATTTGTTGCTTTCTGATTTTTTGAATTGGGCTACCTTTGAGGGTTTTAAGTAGTATCTCATAGTTGTTTTAATTTGCCTTTCTTAGCTGTCTGGATGTGGAAAACATTTTCTCATATATTTATTGGCTATTTGGTTTCTTCCCTTGTGAATTGTCTGCTCGGGTCTTTAGCCCACTTTCTCATAGGCAATTCATTTTTTTCTTATCATAGAGTTGCAGAGTTTTTAGATTTTAGTAATAAGCCTTTTGTCTCATAGGTTGTTGCTAAATATCTTTTCACAGTCTATGGGCTTTTTTTTTCTTACTCTCTTGATGAAGTCTTCTAGATTAACACAGGTGTGCTATCTTTAATATGTCCCACTTGTCTATTTTGGCTTGATCTGTGTGTGTATCATTCTCTATTTCTATTAGCCTATGTATTCCCTGCACCAATGTTTTTAAGTTTGTCCCAATTTTCTCATTGATGATCTTAATAGTTTGGGGTTTGACCTGAAGTTCAATGTTCCACCTTGACTTTTTCTAGTTTATGGAGTAGGAAAGGGTCTGGCTTCATTTTTCTGCAAGTAAATATCCAGTTCTTACAGTTACATTTGTTAAAAAAAAAGGTGCTT
Organism: Nesogale talazaci; assembly: GCA_004026705.1. Lineage (NCBI taxonomy): Eukaryota > Metazoa > Chordata > Mammalia > Afrosoricida > Tenrecidae > Nesogale > Nesogale talazaci. The sequence continues at coordinate 82,819 of PVJH01004840.1, read as the reverse complement.
ACTTTTTTGATTCTTTTTGTGCCTTTATAGGAGATCAGTTGCCTGTATGCTGCTGATCTTTTTTCTGAGTTTTTCTGTTCTTTGTCATTGGTCTGAGTATATGTCTTTAAATCAGCACCAAATTCCAGCATTCTATTACTTCCAGCATTCCCAGTGTAGTCTTTGAGGTTTTTAATATATAGAATAATGATATCTTCAAATAACAATAATTTCACTTCTTCTTTCCCAGATGATTTCCTTTGATGTCCTTTGTTGCCTTCAGCTATTAGCTAGCACCTCCAGAAAGTTGTTGAATAGAAGTGGGGAAAGGGAGCAGCCTTGTCTGGTCCCCTTTTTCAGTGAGATTATTTTCATCTCTTTACCAATGAGTATCATGTTGGCCATTGGTTTTCATAAAGAGCTTGCATTATATTAAGGTAGTTTCCTTCCAATCCTTTCCTTCCAATTGAGTGTTTTAATTAAAAATGGGTTGAATGTTAAATGTTTTAAAATGCTTTTTCTGCATCTATTTATATTATAAGATGGTTTTTGTCTATTTTCTTATAAAATGTGATGGATAATGTTAATGGACTTTTGAGTGCTAAACCATCCCTACATACATGGATTGAACCTCATTCGGTCAGGCTGAATTATTTGTTTTATATAATTCTTTATTCTGTTGGTCAAAATTTTGTAAGGATTTTTGCATTTTTGTTCATTAGTGATATTGGTCTGTAGTTCTCTATTATTGTGGTATACTGCCCACTTTTAACAGTAGTATAGTAACTTCAGAGAACACAGTTTGCCTTTGCCATTCTTTTTTACACTCTTGAATAGTATAGAATTGTTGTCAGCTCTTCCCTGAATACTTAGTAGAATTCTCTTGTGAAGTTATCTGGACTGCAAGTTATTTTAGTTGATAGTTTCTTGATGGCCTTACCTATTTCTTCTTTGGTTATAGATCTGTTTGGGTTATTGACATCAATGTGGGATAATCTGGAGAGGGATTGTTTTTCCAAGTAATTGTCCAAGTTGTCTTTCAAGTTGCTGTATTCTTTTGAGTACAGATTTGTATATTACTGTGTCATTAATCTTTTAATTTCATAGATATCTGTTGCAATTTCTCCCTTTTCATTCCTCATCCTGGCTATTGATCTCCGCCCCTTCCTTTCTTAATTAGGTTTGTCAACAGTCTGTTAATTCTGTTAATGCCTTCAAAGAACAATTTTTTTTACAATTGTTGTTTCTGCATCAGTTCCTTGTTTTCCCATTCATTTATCTCTGCCCTGATTTTTATTTTATCTCTGCCCTCTTTTGCTATTAGAGGAATTATTCTGTTGACTCTGTTCCAATTATTGGAAGATTTGAAATAACATATTAACTATAATACTCTCTTTTTCCATAAATGCCTTTATCACTATCAAGCATACTCTTAACATAACTGCTTTTGCTCTATCCTATAGGTTTTGGTATATTGTATTGTCACTCTCATTAGATTCTAAATATTTCCTAATGTCATCTCCAATTTTGGTCCGTGCCCATTCATTTTGTTCATCCTCCAAGTGTTTGCCTTTCTTTTCCAATTCTTCTTTTGTTCTTCCTTTTATTGATATCCAGGTTTATAGTGTGATGGTTGAAAAAGGAAATCTGAGTGACTTCTATATATTTGAATTTACTCATATTTGGATTGTGCTCCAGTATGTAGTGCATTTTCAAATATGTGCCATGTTTACTTGAAAAGACTGTGAATTTTATTTTAAATAATTTTAATTGGGACTCTCTCAGGTATTATAACAATCCCAACATCAATTATATCAAGCTAATGTAAACAGAACTTTTTCTTGCATTTGGGTGGAGTGCTCTAAATATGTTTGCCAGTTTGAGTTGCCTAATTGTAGAGTTTAATTTTATAGCCTCCTATTTGAGTTTCACTCCCATTGGTCTATCTTTCTTACAGAGTAGTGTACAGAAATCACCTACTATGATTGTTGAAACTGTGATCTCTTTTTTCAGCTTTTGAAGAATCTTTTTGTAAAATTTCATGGGTATCTTACTGGGTACATATATGTTATGCTCACTGGTTCTTGATTTACTGACACCTGATACCTTAAATATTGTATAGTGCCCACCATATCTCTTGTCATGACTTACAATTTAAGGTCAAGTGTGTCAGGGATAAGGACTGCAATTTTTGCTCTTTTTATATTGCTGTTTGCTTGGTATACTTTTCATGAGCATTTGATTATCAACCCATGTTTGTCTTAAAATTTTTAAATGTGTTTCTTACAGACAACAGATTGATGTTTAGGCTTTCTAATCCAGTCTGCTAGCCTTTGTCTTTTAATGGGTGAGCTCAGACCATTGGCATTTAGAGTTATATCCATCTATGGATTCTTTGATGTCCTCTCCTACCTGTTGTGCTAGGTACTTTCCTACCTTACTACTTATCAGTGTGTTGTGTGCATGTGTGTGGAAAGGGATTCATTCTGGCCTTTTCACCTTTGGGTTATCTTTGGGGGTGTTTTCAGTGTTGACTTTTAGGTAGAGTTGAGCTATGTGGTGGTTTCATGTTTGTACATGGTGATTTTTGGTCATCTATCTCAAGTGAGTTGGTGAGTACTTTTGTAGATCAGGTTTCTTTTAAAGTATTTTCTGACAGGTCTATACAGATAAGATAGGCTGAATTAACAATCTGGAGAAGAAAACAATAGAACCACCAGTTCTGGGGAGACAGAGGGAGGTGGGGGAAAAGAAGTGGTATCAACAAAATCAGGGACAACAGAACAACAAGTGATCCAAAATTGGTGGTGTCAAGGATGTAAAAGGCCTGGTAGGGTTTGATCAAGGGCAATGTAACCTAAAGGAATGACTGAAACCCAAGTGAAGGCTGAGTATGATAGCAGAACGAGAACAAAGTAAAAGGAAATAGAGGAAAGAAGTAGGAGACAAAGGGCATTTATAGAGGTCTAAATACAGGTATGTATGTAGATAAATATATTTACATATGATTATGGGGAAATAGATATACTTGCATATACTTATAGGTGTAGAATTAAGGTAGCATAGCGACTTTGGGCCTCCAGTCATATACTCCCTCTATGCAAAAACACTTTGTTCTATTAAATTTGCATTCCATGATACTCACCTTCCCAACACAATCGCTGAAGACAAATGGGTACATAAGCAAATGTGATGAAGAAATGTGATGGTACCTGACTATCAAAAGATAAAGCATCTGGAGTCTTAAAGGCTTGAAGGTAAACAAGTGGCCATTTAGTTGAGAGGCAACAAAACTCAAATGGAAGAAGCACATTGGCCTGTGTGATCATGAGGTGTTGAAGGGATCACGTATTAGGCATCAAAGAACAAAAAAATCATATCATTGTGCATGATGAGGAGTGCAGATTGGGAATCCCAAAGCTCATTTGTAGACAACTGGACATGCCCTTACAGAAGGGTCACAAGGAGGAGACAAGTCAGTCAGGGTATGGTATAGCAATGATGAAACAAACAACTTTCTTCTAGTTCTTAAATGCTCCCCCTCCTCTCCCCACGATCCCAATTCTACCTTATAAATCTGGTTAGACCAGGGGATGTACTCTGTTACAGATAGGAACTGGAAACATAGGGAATCCAGGACAGATGATTCTTTCAGGACCAGTGATGAGGGTGGCGATACTGGGAGGGTAGAGGGAAGGTGGGGTAGAAAGAGGGAACCAATTACAAGGATCTATATATAACCTTCTCCCTTGGGGATGAACAATAGAAAAGTGGGTGAAGAGAGATATTGGACAGTGTAAGATATGTCAAAATGATAATGATTTATAAATGATCAGGGGTTCATGGGGGTTGTGGGTGGCAAGGGATACCATGGGCTTAAATAGAAAGCAAACATTTTGAGAATGATGAGGGCAACAAATGTACAAATGTGCTTGACACAATGGATGTTTGTGATAAGTCCCCCCCCAATAAGATGTACAAGCCCCGAGTAAAATGATTTTTAAAAAGTATTAACGGAAATTTTCCTTATTTTGGGAAAACTCTTACCTCTTCATCTTTTTTAATGGATAGTTTGGCAAATAGTGGATAGTTGAGCTGACATTATTCTCTTTCAACTTTCAGGTGGTATTCCACTCTCTTTATTGTCATATCTCCTGATTCATTTGAGTGTATTCTTATCCAAGCATCCATGTAAGTGGTTTCCTCTTTTTCTCTAACTCCTTTTATGATTTTCTTATTTTCCTCTAGTTTTATAATTTGCCTACAATATGCCATGGTAAATTCTTCCTGGGGTTCAGTCTAATTGGTGTCCTCTCTGTTTCCTAAATGATCGCCTGATTCTCATTTAAGACACAAAGGATAGAAATAGTTTGCTTGAGGTGGGACAAACACCGACTCCTTGTGAGACATCCTTGTGGAGAAGACACATGGAAAGAGGCTGATGTAGCCAAACTAGGGATCCGGAGGCGTCACTTGGAGACCTCTGCCAGTGATGAGATGCTTGCAACACTACTGCATCCACAAGACTTTCCACCCACTGGCCTGTGATATTCCTGGATTTGGTGTCATTGCACATGTTTTGTGAGTCTAAATAGGAATTTATAGATTGGTATTGGACATATGGGCTATTGGACATGTGGACTCAATCTGGACTGGGTCAGATATATTCTCAATATTCAATTTCTCTTATGTATATAGCTGTTTATTACACACATAAGTGTCTATGAATTTGTCTTTGTAGTCTAGCCAGGCTAATACATTCAGCTTCTTTGATGTTCTTGTTCAACTCCTTTTCTAGTCTGTTCAAGTCTGCATGACTATCTTCTAGGTGAATGATATGATTCTCCACTTTTTCTAGTCTATTGGTAAAGTCTCATCTTATTCTTGGATTCTGTTGCTTCCTCTCTTAACCTTTATATTTTTCTTAGATATGTCAACTTCATCTTTTTCTTAAACTGATTAGGAAATCAGTCCTGTTTGATATATAAGCAGCATTCTGAAGATTTCTTTCTGTGGCAGATTAACATCTGCTTCTTTTTGAACGCTGTTAGGTTTGGGAATTCCTCTGATATTGCATTCTGTTTCTTTTACTTTCTTATAGAGGTTTTTGGTGTGGGTTTCTACCTTCATGTCATTTTTAATAGCTTGATCCATTTGCCTGGGTGTCAGAGAGTCCTGAGTTTTCTCTCTGGGATGTTAGTGAGACTGAATCTAAGGGCTACCTATAACCAATTGAGCTGATGGGCTAATTTTTTTTTATCCAATGATGGAATGATTTTACTTGTTTCTTAAATAGTCATGTTATCTATTTGGAGGGAAGGTCAGGTGGCCTTTTCTGAGACCGCATGTAGAGAAGTTGTAGGCAGTACGTACAGTGCTATGCAGGACACTCACACAGGAAGTTGCATTGATTTGGGGGCCACTGGTGATGGGGAGCTGTGGAAAGTAGGCTGGGGTTGATAAAGTTAGGAAAGTGGCAGGGCCAGGCCTGGGTGGGCCAGCAGGATACCAGTACATCTGGACTGGGTAAACAGTGGGTCTAGGCTGTCTGGCATAGGGGCCCTTTTCTGGGTTAAGTTGACTGGAGGGAGGGTGTTGCGGTTTCGGGCCTGTTGGCAGGAGTGTCTTGAGGCCAGGGATGACCAGCAGGGGTGGGGTTCTAGGCAAGGTTGGCAGAAGAGCAGAAAGACTTGGGAGGATTGGTAGCTAGGGCTGCAGACTGACTGCAGGCAAGGTCTGGCCATCGTGACAGGAGTTGTGAACTGATGGTGGGCAAGCTCTGGATTGTAAGTGGCCCAAAACAAGTGAATATCATTTTACCATACCTAAAAAATATATTTTTCTCCATTTTTCCTAGCAGAAATAAGATAGAAGTATTTACAAAAAGTAAAATATTTAAAAGCTCATTACAAATCATTTGACTTTCACTATTTTATGCTAATTAGTAGTAACTGTAGTTAAAAATCCACATCAAAGTAAATCTCAAATAACCAAATTTCAGTTAGCCAGCATTATAAAGTTGCCATTGCTTTACTGTTTAAAAAATTTACCTATAAATTTAACACTTGCTGAGCCCTGGTGGCGTAGTGGTTGTGTGCAGGACTAAAGTCCACAGGGTTGATGGTTCAAATCCAGCAGCAGCTCTCCAGGAGCAAGACTGGGCTCCCTACTCCCACCAGGGCAGTGATGTCACAAAAACAAAACAAAACTTAACACTCAAACTTTAGGTTGATCACATATATGAATTTGGAAAATAGATGAATTTTTGTTTCGTAGCTATGAGGATAGCAAAACATTTTATTTCCGTAATCTTTATATGTATTGTTCAGTAATATCCACTATATTCACCATTTCCCCCCCCAACAATCCCCATGAACTGTTCCTATCATTTTCCATTACTTTTAATAGAAGTAAAGATTTCTTAGGAAAAGGAAGAATCAAGAATTTGATTTTGAACACATGACATGGTAGGGAAAATAGATTAAATCCAAAGACAAGTTTCATGGTCAGAACAAACTGAAAATGCTGTTTATATCCAAATGAATGGACAAGGAAATATCTGGATGTTCTCTCTTTATGTTATTATCTTTCTGTTTAGACTTTATCAGGCCAACATTATGAAAACACTGGGACTAGTGCTGTCCTTGTAATGTTTTCTCAATGACAATTCAGCTATAGTTAAAAAAAAAAGCAGCAAGGCTTCTGAGTCTATTAGTGTTTCCTAGGAGATTGAGTGTTTTTATAAGAAATTGTCCCAAATTGAGATGTTTAACTTTTTATGACTGTTTTAGGTTATATCTAATCTGTCACATACTTCCTCCAACTTGTCATCATTCTCTGTGCTCTCCCAGCCAGATCTCTTTGTGCTTTCCCCCCCTGCTCCTTCCCATAGGCTTTAAAGGTTGTTCAATCTTCTTCTTTTTCTTGAGGGAGCACTGGGCTTCTCTATTAAGATATAAAGACTTGACATTTAGCTTGTGCTTCAGTTTTCTCTACTCAAGCTACTGGGAACTGTTGATTGCAACCTCTTCTCAGAGGGAATTTTAGTATCAGACTGCTTTTCTTGTCGCAGAATGTATGCTATCTTTTTAGAGACTGGAAGCAAGATAAGAGGGCTTTTTTTACAAAACAAAAAAGCAACTTTCCAAATAACTATTTTCCTGTCTTTTTTCATGCTGTGATGATTGTAAAGAACAGTGAGATCTTCTTTTTCACAATTTGATCTTGACTCCAGTAACATGGTGGACCTGTATGGGTTCAATGTGTCCAGTCACCTATGGGTTAGCTTAACCCACCCCCTCTTTTTATCAAAGAAGTTAGGTTAATTTGAACATTTGAGTGATTAACTTCATTTATAGTAATAAACTTCACGAGGTGAAATCATTTGGAGAGAGATCACATAAGTGAATTATTGAAGAATGCGATCTATTTATTTTTATTTTAAATGTTATTAAACTTCAAATAGCCACGTGTGACATATATGTAGACTTCCATAAGAGAAGATTCATGTGAGGGCAAGGAGACATACTTGGGGCATTGACATAATATAAAAGTATTTGTCTTGACCATTTTGACTGCCTTCATAAAAATATATTCATGAGCTTGTAAAAGTGAGGTGGTAAACTTAATTGTCCTAGTCCTTTGCCATTAAAATTAGCAATTACAGATTTAATGAAAACTAAAGGCAGGAGAACTGGCTTGCTGATATATTTAAATGAGTGGACTCAAATGTATTAATGATGAAAAAGATGATACAAGCACAGGCGATGGTTTCTTCTATTATCCAAGCCAAATTATTACCTTGGAATCAAAGCTGAATCACAGCAACCTCCTGTGGGTTTCTGAGACAGGAACTGTTTTCCAGAGTAGAAATCCCACTTTCCCCAAAGGGCAGGCTGATGGTTTCAAATTGCCAACCATGCAGATCTCAGCCCAACGTGCAGCCACTGTACCATTGTGGTGCCTTCTGAAAATTATTGTAATTTCCAATTCTTGAAGCATTATGGAGTAATAAAAAGATTTTAAAGACATTTGGGTTGATTTTTCTCCCCTGTAGCCTTCAGTAATGTTATGACCTATCATGTCATCATTTCTCTGTCTTCCATGTGTCAGATGAAGATGGTGATTGCTGTGTAACAATGTTATCGGGGTGATTTAAGGAGACAAGATGGTGTAAAAACTTGACCCAGAATAGGTTGAAGTTGGATAATGAAAAAGGAAAACACATGGAATTGAGTTATGTTGTTGGCAAACAATATGAAATATACCACATATTTTAGGCCAGGTTGACTAAAGAGATAAATCCAGGGATACTCATAAGTACAAGAAAGAGTTTTATATCAAAGAATAATTATTTGTCATGACAGCATCCTCGCCCTTTCCAACCTAAGTGTGGACGTCTGATAAGAGTCCATATATCCCTCTTCAGACTCATGTAGCCACATGCAATGACGAAGAAATCAGGAAGATTACAGGCCAGTGGGTGCCATGTTCCATGGATACAAGGTTGGTGAAAACATGGCAAAGTATCAGCATCTTTCAAGGTGGTCAACAAGCAGGACGGCGAAAGGAGATAGAGAGAAGGAAATTCATAGGGTCCTTCTTATAACAAAGCCCCACCTCCAAGGGAACAGCATTAATCTGTGATCTGATTGACACACCTGACTCCACCCCTAGCCAGGAGGGTCTAGTTGACACAAACCTAACTACCACAACATGGATTGCCAGAAGAAAGAACAAATCTGTATCACAAGAAGTATGATCAAGATGCTCCCCAGAAGGAGGTATGTTGAGAATTCGCATGTGTTTTGGACATGGCATTGACAGGAATCCAGTCCTTGGAGAATGACATTAAGTTTGGCCAGCAAAAACAGCCAAGAACTCAATGAGATGTGTTGACATAATGTATGTAATAATTGACTGAAGCATTACAACAATTGTGAGAGGACTGACGAATGATTTGCTCTGTTATACAGGAGTTGCTGTGAGAACCAACTACAAAAACAAAACGAAGCAAAAACAAAAAGCAACAAACTTACTGTCATTGTTTCAATTCAGATGCAATGCAGGGTAGCAATTCCCCCATGGGTTTCTGAGAATGTGCCTCTCTGGGGGAGGAGAAAACCTCGTCTTATTCCTGCAGAGTAGCTGGTGTTTTTGAATTGCTGATCTTGCAACCCAGTGTATAACCACTACACCACAAATTAGATGACATCAATTAAAACTCTCTTTAAAAATAAGAATGTCATATCTTTCTTCCATGGAATGACTACTGTTTGGACCATTATCCTTCAGTGTAGTTTCAAAACACTTTAGCCATGATACTACTAAGATTTTGTAAAGGAGATACTCTTGCTTTTTTGTAAAGTGCTATGTATATGGTTCTGACTAATAATGGACCTATGTACAACAACATGAAATGCTGCTTGATCCTGTGGCATTCTCAAAATACTTTTATCACTCAGCCCATTGTTGTAGCTACTGTATCAACATATCATTTTGAAGAGCATGATCTCATTTGCAGGGACTGATCTCTTCTGATGACATGTCCAAGGAATGTGAAATGAGATCTTAGTATCCTTGCTTTTAGGAAATATTCTAATTGTCTTATTTATTAGAAATGTGTTTGCTCTCCTTGCAGTTCATGGTACTTTCAAAATCCTGAACCAATATAATAATTCAGAGGTATCAATTCTTCTATAGTCTTCTTACTAGGAGCTAATTACATAAGGTTCTGAAGGTCTATCCTAAGCATTAAATATGACAGGATTTTTTCCTGCTGAAGGAAATATTACTCCCCTTATACAATTATGCCCTGAATTAGGCAACATAAATTCTAGTAAGTACCCCTTACCTAGGTTGTTATAGGGAAGATAAAGGTTAGCTCCTCCAAGAAAAGCTGCTTATTGGTGTAGAGATGACTTGTTGCCTTGTGACCTGCATGGTTGGCATCTTGAAAGCACTAACAGCTCTATGGAAGAAAGACTGAGTTTTCTGCTCCTGCAAACAGTTGCGGTCTTAGAAAGACAGGGCGGTTACTATGAGTCAGCCTTGACGTGATGCCAGTGGGATAGGTATACTATAACAAGATCCTCTATATTAGCTGTATACTACAGTTCTCTAATAAAAAGCCACTATCATGTCAATGATGAAACACTAGACACGTTCTATTTGAGATACAGAGAATTTCTTCTATCACTGCTACATTTTGGATCTCTCTGACAATGCGATACAACGAGGGAACACATATAAATAAGTTTTAATAATTAGAATATAGATGCAAAGCTTGTCATTTATCTCAAACTTCAGTGAGCACCTACAAATCCAAAAGCAACTGAAAAATTATTATAAAATGACATAGTTTAATAACTGAGTGTAAGAACATACTAAGATACATGTTCTTAGTATAAATAAAATATGTTATATGCCTGGCAGGGTAATCAATAACTATGCATATAAGAGATATTAGATACATATATTATGTGGGGGAAGCTGCTGCATTAACTATAGCCCCTCTTTGATCAGAATTTATAAGATCTATTATAATCTTATGAACCATGGATACATATGTGGTTGGATGTTGCCCTGAAGGATGCTATGCAGCACATACCTATATCTATCTATCATCTATCTATCTAACATCTATGTATATACAAAAGTGCAAAATATCCTTATAAAGTAGTCCTTCAAATCAAGAAACTATTGGAGTAAAGATTAAGCAATTAATATAAAACTAATGTGCCTATTACAATTGAGGGGATCCTAATTTATACCAACCTTGTAGAACAGGATCGAGCTGACCAGAAGGTTGGGAATGCTGTCATCCTTTTGGATGGAGACTGACACATCTTTCCCCCACAAAATAGCTTGTGGGTCAAAATGGTCTCCTTTTCAGTTAGCAGCTGAGCTCTTAACCATGTACCCCTAACGATGGCACAAGATATCTTTAAAACTCATATGTTGCACACATTCTCAAAAGCCAAATTAAATGGCAAACTTGAAAGTATGAGAGCACACATTATTTACCAGAAACTAATGTACTTGAAATAGAAAGTACATTTAGGAATAAATGTGAAAACAGTGACAACCTGATAGAAGCTGAGTTACAAATGGAAAATGAACATAGTAAAACATGTCCAACTTAATTTTGACTACAGATCTTCCACTCAAGAGAAAGAAAATATTATTTTTCAACTAGTAGATGACAACAAAAATGAGACTGAACTGATGATACCAGAACTGGGAGGAAGGAAGACAATGAACATTCTACATTGACCCAATATCTCCATAGGACACCTTGGCAGATGTATTTGCCATTTGATGAATTTGATAAACTGAGTGAAAGTGTTATAGAAGAATTGACAATATAGATCATTGAAACAGAATAAAAATTAAAATGATATCCAGCACCTAATGGGTAATAGGTAGATTTTCAATTCAGCACAGAAAGGAAAAAATGCTTTATTTATTAGAGATATTTAAATGAAAAGCTCAAAAGCCAGTCAATAGACATCTAGGTAAGTTTTCAAACTGTACATCCATATAATAAAATGCTAGGCCTTTACTAGAAAAAATTGGGTAGATCAGTTTAAATTGAGTAACTATTTCACTTAGTTAAAAGAGAAAGCAAAGTTAAAACCAGTGTGCTTGATATATTTGTGTCTGTGTCAAAATGTTTTAAGCTATTATACATAAATAATTAAATTGTATTTATAAGACAACTCTGCATGTTTTAACTATTTTTATGTGCAAGGATGATTGTAAAAGTTTCTCGTGCATTACATCTACACAACTCTGTTACTATTAGTAGTCCCTCTGCAGCTCAGAAAGAAAAATAAAGTGTCCATGGTCCTAGTCATAGTGTCCCCAGGATCCAAACGCAGGCAGTTGGACTTGACATCCTAGATTATCTGAAACCATGATGGTGAGTGCATAGCATGCACACACACACACGCTCACACTGGAGTGTTCTTTGTATATGAAATAAGCATTAGTTAAAGTTACCTGGGTGAGAAGAAGGAGAACTGGGTACTAAAGAATGGGGGACACATCACAGTTTATAACTTTCGGTACCTGTCTCAATTTTTCTGCCCACAGGTTTTATTTTCTTGATTAAACAAGTAAACAAGAAAGAAAAGAGAGAAAGAGAAAGAGAGAAAGAAAGAATACTAAAACCAAAACAAAAACAGATGACGGGATCTCAGGCGTCCTCAAGAATGTCCAAGAAAAATGACCCCAGCTGACATAAAGATCTCTTTATGGCACCATGTGATGAAACCCGATGTTCCTGAACCTGAGAGCAGCAGGCTCTTTGCCTTTGGACCCTGTCATCCCCTGCCCGACTTGGTGCCTGGGACTGACTCGCTGGAGCAGAACCACATGGGCGCCACTGTGTTGCATGTCCTATCAGAAAGGAGATCAGAGAAGGATGCTGCCCTCTTTATCATGTCTCTCGTATCTATTGATCACATTCTCTCCTTTTCTCTGGGCCTGACACCATGATACCTGGGAGCTCAGGCGGTGCTGCTGGACTCAGAACAAACAACATTGTCGGCTGGATGCTCACTTATCATCCCCTGGGAAGGGAGGCCTGAGAGCCAGCACTGGCTGGCAAAGTCCCTGGCACTGGGGCTTGGTTTCTTTGGCAGGGAAGGCATCACCATATGTCTCCAGGCACCAGCTAGTTCTCCACCTCCAAAGGAGGAGTTAATTGTATCCATCACTAGAGGACTCAGGTGTCAAGCATGTTGGCAAGCTCCTGGATGCTACCTGAAACCTCCAGAACTCGACATTGTTCTTTCCAGGTTCTGAGAGAGAGGTTAAGAGAGGGGACCAGGCCATTAGTGTTGGGCCACAGAGAAATAAAATCAGCCCTTAGGCAGGTCCAAAGGCGATGTGAACTGATAAAGTGCTTGGTGTAAAGGAAAAAAAACAAAAAGACCTTTGTGGTGCCCCAAATCTCTATTTTCTCAGATGCTGTTCTCTTGCCCCGTTGCTAAGTATTGCCTCACTTTCCATAGAAGGTTCAGGAAATGGGTACAAAGTCCTGTTAGTGTGTTCTTGCCGAAATACTTAGTGAGAATAACAGCTATCAACGGAGAGTACAGACTTACATGTGTACATGTTAATATATGTGACCATAGTATCTTTCAACAGCGAGAAGTCAGAAAGAGTGCTAGTATACAAAAGCATGAGGCAGCAACTGGTCTTAGAGTGAATATGTTCACTGCCTTCAATCAACCCTGACTCACAGAGAACCTACAGTACAGAGGATACCTGTCCCTGTGGACTTTTTAGGACTGTAAATCTTTCTGGAGGTAGAAAACTTTCTCATTCTCCGGCAGAGCAGTCTGTGGTCTGGAGCTGTCGATCCTCTGATTAGCAGGCCAATGAGCATCTCACTAAATCATTAGCACTCTTATTTCCCTTACTTTAAACCAGCTCTCTAGGTCATGAGGGCCCTGATTTTACAAAGGTCAATTATGAAACTAAAAATTAAGCCCTGTGAGGTTGGCTTTCAAGATAGTCTTATAGGAAAAACAAATGCCTTGCTAGAACCTGGCCACTCTTCTACCCAAGTCTGTGGTTTACAGATGGGCATTTCAGGCACTTAAGAATTCCAGGAGGCTGAGCCCCGGTGGCTTCATGCTTGTGCGCGGGACTGTGGCCCACTGGGATGGAGGTTCAATTCCAGCAGCAGCTCCATAGGAGCAAAGGCTGGGTCTCTTACTCCCACAACGAGAGGACAGTGATGCCCAAAAAACAAAACAACACCAAACAAAAAAAGAATTCCAAGAATGATAGTTTGAACTTTAAGAAATAAGAAATGCAGTAACTGTTAAAATTATGCCACATCTGGGTGAGGGCACCGAGTTCATGACGTGTAAATGGCAACCCAGTTTTAATTCCACTGCATCTTCACTTGTACAGGCCAGGTGTTTTGACAACCCCAAATTATTGCTCAAGCATTTGTGAGAGAAAGGGAGGAGATGGATGGACAATAACACTGTATGCGCTGGAGAACACAAGATTTTCTCCCCCTCTTTTAAAATGTTTTTGAAGTGCCAATTTGGGATTGCTGTAGTAGTAATGTAGAAAACCTGAACTTTAGGAAATATATGCATGATACAGATAGTATTAAATTGAAATAAAACAGTAAGAAGTATTGAATTCACATTCAAAAATAATTTCTTAAAATGTTGTGAGTTGTGAAACTTAGAAAGCAAAAACTCAGATAAGTGTTTTAAAATACCAGATTAATTGAGGAATGGATAGTGAGTAGTGAGGACTACTGGTTTGTAGCACAATAATTCCAAATAACCGAACCTGAGAGGTTTCCGCATGTGCACACTTGAAAACACTTGGTTAGAGGCTCCCTGTTTGGTGGGTTTGTCCAAACACTGTCTCATTTCAAGTTCTATGTGCACAAAAGTGAGGTAAAACCCCAAAGGCTATATGGCTTTTCCTGATAAGCATTATCTGTACAGTTTTTGGCAAGCTAACTGTACAGTTTTTTTTTGACAATTTTTATTCTTCCTAGCTTAACCGAATGAAAATAATAGATATCAAAGTATACAGCTGACAAAGTTGTGAGGTTTTAATGACATACAAAAAGCCTTGTGTATTTTCTTTGGGTGACTGTTAGGTTCCATACGACTCCAGGGAACCCTGTGTACAGCATAGTAAGATACTGCCAAGCCCTGTGCCACCCTCACAATGGCCCTGTTTGGGTACATTGTTGCAGTCACAGTGTTTTTCTACATTGTCAATGGTCTTCCTCTTTTTCAAAGTTGTTCTACTTTATTAAGCATGATATCTTTTTCCAGGCAGTGGTCTCTTCTGAGTTCTTTTTTCCCTTCAATCTGCCCTTGAATCTGTCCTTTGGCAAATGTCCTGAGTACTCCAAAACACTGGGTGAGACTAATCTCTTCAGAGCCTTCTTTGAAGGCATGTTCTAAACCCATCTCTAAATCAAAGTAATGGTTTGAGGTAAGTGGGTTTGCAAACTCAACATTTTCATTCACAAAGTAATTTTTATAAATCCTTATATATACAATACTAAGCAGAAGAAATCAGTATAAACAAAGTAGAATCATATACTAAACTCAATTCTTAAAATAGTCAAGTTAAATCCATATTTTCAAAGAAGTGCCTCTTGATCTATGTACAGGATATTCTTGGGCATAATGAAGTGTTGTTGAGTTCCTATTCTTTCCAAGCTCTCCATAGTTTGGCATGATCCACACAGATCTGAAAAATCAATAAAACACAAGACAACATCTTTCTGGTATTCTCTGATTTCAGACATGATCTGCCTGACATCAACAATAACATCCCTTGTTCCGTGTGTGCTTCTAAATCAGACTTGAATTCCTGGCACCCCACTGTGGATATTATACTGAAATCATTGTTGAATGATCTTTAGTAAAATTTTACTTACATATGATATTGACATTTTCCCTATAATCTTTATATTCTATTAGCTCACATTTCTTTACAATAAGTACAAATATGGATCTTTTCAAAGCAGGTGGTCAAGAAATTGTATTCCAAATCTGTTAGCATAGATGAATGAGTGCTTCCAGTGTTTCATAATCTTTTTGAAATATTTCAGTTGGTAGTCCATCAAATCTTGGATCCTTGCTTCTCCCTAATAGCTTTTGTACAACTTGAACAACTATTTTCAGTTACTTTGGTATTTGAACATATGCTCCCTCTTGAAATGGTTGAATGTTAACTAATTCTTTTTAGTACAATGACTCTGTATTCCTTATATCTTCTTTTGAGTATTTTGCCCATTGCATCTTTCAGTACTGTACATGGAGACTTGTGTTTTTCTTCTCTTAATCATTTCTTTTAGCTTAAGTTATGATGAGCACGCTATTTTCTTTTTTTCCCTAACTCTATATCTTTTCAAATTTCCTTACAATACACTGTCTTCTCAAGCTTTCCTTTGAAATTTTCAGTTCAGTTCTCTTATTTCATCAATTTTTCCATCTGCTTTAAATACTCTATGATCAAAACCAAGTTTCAGAGTATCTTTTGACATCACTATATCCTTTCTTTCTTTCTAATAACCTTTTGCTTCCTTCATGTTGATGTCATCCCAGAGCTTATCAGGTTTTCATTAGTATTCAATAAGTCAAATCAATTCTTAATACTCAGGAGGAAGATGCTGAAGTTCATATTTTGTCTGTCATGGACTTGTTTAAATTTTCTTTAACTTAAATGTGATTTTAAATATCAGCAATTGATAGCTTGTTCCAGTCAGTTCCTATCTTGTTTTGCATTGATAATGAACTTCTCTATAATTTCTTCCCACAGTTAGTAATTTCTGTTTCTATTTATTCCACCCAGAAAAGTGTACATGCACATGTGTTTTCCTCATTTATATTGCTGAAAATGTAGTTAGAGTGAAGAAGCTGTTATCTTGCACAATTTTATTATGTGATGTACAGTTATTATTATGGCCATATATTTCAATATCTCACATGTTTGTTCAGAAAATAGGGAAAAGACTAAATTGAATACCAAAAGAGAATCTGAAACTTACACTGAGTAGCAAATGCAGAATGAATGACTAGAACAAAACAGAAGCTTTCAAGTGCAACTTGAGTAGACAAAATAACATAATGAAGTGTTCAAAGAACTGAAGTTATAAAATCCAAAAGAAAGAATATGCTTAGCATATCTTAAGCAAATATGCTGAAGAAAAAATTTTAGCCTCAAATTGATCTTCCTGTGGGTTTAAAAATTATAATGTAATAATTAACTGAGATGTAAAAAACAAAAGACTTAACAGTTTAACCTTATTAAAATATTGGGAGGAGAGCACCAAGGAGCTCCAGGGTAAGGGCAGTCTTCTGTTTCATCAAGTTAGGTCAAGTCTTCTTGCTACTACCTCCCATGTATTTCTGAATGTCTGAAAGACCCCTCTTCTTTGTCTTTCAAAACGTCCTCCATAAATGAACCTCACACTGAGGAACGGTGCAAATGATTGACTAGGTTTTTAGATGAAAAGGTTAGACTCATTATTTTATGTGAAAAAAATCTGCATAATAAAATAATGGTTACATTCTCAATTTCCTCTCCTCCACACAGTACAGGAGCCAATTTTATGAATAATTCCCAGCAATACCCAAGTAAAATCTTCTGGTGTGTTGGAAGCTATAATCACAAGTGAATCATCATATTGATGAATGACCACACAAATTCAGACCACACAAGACTTCAAACTGGGCCTACAGTAGGTTTTAAAAAATTGTCTAGTATTTCAATTTCCTTGTGTAAAAGACTGATTGTTGAATTAATGTTTTAAACTTATAATCTGGAAAAATTGATGAGACTTAAATGTCCCTTTATGGTTCCCTTCTATGCTTTGGCTCAATTAATAGCTATATTCATTGAAATACCTGAAAATAGTTACAAAATAGTTGCTTTTAAAGTAAATTATTGCTTAAAAGAATCAACTCTTTCATGTCTTTCAAAATAACATTTGCTTTAAAATAGATTTTGACTTTTATATATATATATATTTCTATTTTTCATTAGATAGCTTTAAAACAAAATCTCAAAGTAAAATGTATGCACTAAAATATAAATAATGTAACATATGAGGAAGTTTTGTAAACTGAATGAGCCAGTCTTTTAAAATACATGGCTGTCACTTCTGTGAAACGTTCAGGGCTGCTGCTACTACAACCATTACAGTGAGAACCTGGACGACTACTGTCAATCACTGCTACTCCTGTCACTGTGACCTCAATATCTATGATTAGCAGCTACAATGTGGATCATGCTACTGCCACACTGGAAGGCACTACTTGTAAATTCGATTCTAAACATGTTGAACTGTCATTGTCATGGAGGGCTGAAGATTCAAATTTGTTGGATAGTAAATCCAACAAATCACGTTGTTTGATTTCTTTTGCCAGTTGTGCTTGGACTAATCAGAACTTCTTAGCTGCTGTCACCAATAGGAGAGTCTTTTAAAAATGATTTACTTTATTTGACATGAAAGCTTACACAGTAAGGCTGTGTCCCCTTCAGTAGATCACACACAAAAGGTCATCGTGCATTCTTTGCTATCCCCACAATGTGTCAACATTCCCTTTTATTTCCACAGTAGAATCCACATTTACATCTCTGCAGTTTTCATACTCCTCATTGCTTTGGGGCACCTGTTGCCACTTTGGTCCCATGTATTTGATTATTCTAAACAGCACATTTCTCACAGTTGTTACTTATTTTAGAGGCCCAAGCTGTCAATTAGTAGAATAAAAGGGGGGACTTCACTTCATTATCAGAAGAGCTTGAGGACGATAAGCTCTGATATTTCCCTCGTTTCTATCGGTCCAGTAAATCAGGGCCTTTTTAGAAATTTGTGGGGTTTTTTCCCACATTTCTGCCCCATTCTGTGTTTTCCTACTGTTTTCTGGGTGAGAAAGGTCAATAGTGGTAGCCATCTAGTTCTTGGGTCAGGCTAGAGGAGGCTGTGGTTCCTGTGAGTCATTATTCTGGTGAACTACTGATAATTACTTCTTTAATTCTTTGATTTCTCTTACTCTCCAATGCTCCTGAAGGGAAGAGACTAGCTTTCTTTCATGGTTGCTAATAAACTTTTAAGGCCACAGATGCTACTCTTGTAACTAGAATATACAACTTTATCTTTATGAACTCTGTTATGCCAACTGACTTACATGTCCCTTGAGACTGTGATCTTTAGCCTTCAAGCAAGCCCAAATGACAAATTACCATGGGTTGCTTGAATATTTCTATAAAATTTCTGTATCTGTGCCCCCTATGTGCTTTATAGGAGCATTGAAAAGTTTTCCTTCCAAATTTTTGAAACCCCCTTGTAAACAAGGATAGGTCAGAGTGTTGTTAGTCACAAAATAATGGAAACCTTTATTAAACAAATATATCAAAATGTGAAGCTATTGTCTTGTGACATCATTTGAAGGCAGTTTTCTCCTCTATGCTGGATTAAAAAGTTTAGTGGCTTGATCTCACCAATTACTCAAGAGGGAGGAACATGAGGCACTCTGCGTACATAAAGATGTACAGCCTTCTAAACACGAGGCACTCTGCGTACATAAAGATGTACAGCCTTCTAAACACGAGGCACTCTGCGTACATAAAGATGTACAGCCTTCTGAACACGAGGCACTCTGCGTACATAAAGATGTACAGCCTTCTGAACACGAGGCACTCTGCGTACATAAAGATGTACAGCCTTCTGAACACGAGGCAGTCGGTGTACCATGTCTCATGGAGTTGCTGTGAGTCAGAATTGACTCAACAGCTATGAATTCACCCTTCCCTGAAGAACCCTGTGCTTTTTGATCTACGCCATGTCAAAATGATAGCTTTGCTATTTCCCAGAGACTCAAATGCTGTTCCTTTTACATTGCCTTTTAGCTTGGGGATCATAAAGGCTTGAAAGGGTAAGATCAGTGCCATATAATGGACGAATAAGGTTTTACAAAGAATAACCAAACCATCTCATAGGATGCTCCTTGCAACCTATGAAGAATGAACAGTAACACCGTAGAAAACAAAAAGTCACCATCTCTCGTGCAACTTTGCTGACTCTTTTCTCACTCATGTAGTTTTCAGTTTTCTTAAAAATTCTTTTATTGTAAGTCTTTGTGATTTTACTGTGTGCTTCAAGGCAAGGTTTCAGGGATTCCTCTTTTGTAATCAGTCCCTCAAATCTTCTGAACTGATTTCTCTAACCTTGGATTTAATTTGCCCAGCAGATTCCCTCAGAAACCACTGTTTGGGTTGGACCTTTGTCTTGAAGACATCGAGGAAGACTAAGTAAGCCATAGGTATTACTAAAAAGTATGTTTGAGTACATCCACCAATTGTAAACACATGGTTTGTTTGAGTACATCCACCAATTATAAACACATGGTTTCTGTGGTCTGTCCCCCCTGGAGGGTGTGTGTGTTTGTGTGTGTGTGTGGGGGGGGGCGATGTGCTCATCATTGCAGTAGGCTCTTCCTTCCTCCCTTCTTTGCCTCATCTTTCTTTTCTTGTAATGCTGTGCTCATTCCTGTTCCTGGATTTTGCGTGTTCAGTGCTCTCATCTCTTATTTGTACCTGTGCACGTGCCCCAGGATAACCCATAGTGGAAGGCAATACTGGGCTCAAGATAGTGAGGAGTGAGGAAGCCTCATTTTCTTCACCACATTTGCTTATGCACCCATTGTGTCTTCAGTGATTGTGCTGTGAGGGCGAGCATCACAGAATGACAGTTTTTTAGAACAAAGTATTCTTGCATTGAGGGAGGATATGAGCAGAGCCCCGAAGTCTTCCCACTTCCTCAGTGTAATGCCATATAAATATATGTAGATTGGCCAGTACCTCTATTTTAATGAATTAATGTATTTACATGTGTACACACCTAGATCATGCGTACGCATGTAAATACATCAATCCACAATGTATGTACTTCCTAGATCATTCATAGCCTTGCTTCTTAGATTGTTCCTATTTCCTTTACCTTCCTTCAGCTTGATAACAATCCAGCTCCGATGGCCCCAGGATCTCTACATGCTCCTTGTTGTTCATTTTAATTCCCTGATTGTTCCCCTGTCTATGGCATTGTTTGCTCAAGCTCCCTTCCCCTACCTCCTTCTCCCCCAAATCCCTCCATGACTATCAGTCCAGTTGCTTTCTCCCTGAGTTTGCTCTAATGCCTGTCTTACATAACTACGCAAACCAACAATAACATTGACCAGTCAAAAAGAAGCAAAAAAAAGATTGAAAAAAAATGAAACAATATTTAATTCTAGGTCTGCTGCTGGCCTTTATGATTATCTCCCCACTGGTCCTGGGGGAAGTCTGGGAGCTGCCCCCCTTAGCCTGATGACTCTTTGGAGGTACTCTCTAGGGACTTCATAGGGTGACTTTGCTCCCATTGTTGATCTTGGTTCCCCTGCTATGGGGGCTTCAGACTGGACTCTCCTCTGTGCTCCCATGAGGGGACAACAGGCCTTGTGCTATTGTCAGTCCTACAGTCCTCTCTGTGTCTTAGCAACTCTGGGCAGGAACATCAGCCTTTGGGCTTGATGTGCCAATATGGGGACTAGACCATCTCTTCTCTTTTTCCTTCTTGGTTTTCTTCCATGGGGGTGTGGTATGTCGGCCCTTCTCTCAGCCTTTAGGTTTAGTGTTGTTCTCTGTAGCATATACTTCTAAGGAGAGGGTCAGTTTTGACTCTTATTGGGGCTGGTCCTGTAGTTCAATATTTTCCTGCACTTTTCCACATGGTTATGCTGCCCTCAAGGTTCAGTGCATCATGGGGGGATCTGTACACACACTCCCAATTCTGTGGAGACATAATTAACACTCTCCCCTTACGTTCTCCTGATGCCATCACCTCCCTTCTTTTCACTCCCTTTCCCCCCTCCTCCTTCCCTGCTTTCCCCTTCTTTGTGTTGGGATAACATGTTCCTCTTTGGATTTGGTCTGATCTCCACCCTACTGTCTGTACCTCAAACTGTATATTGTGAGATAAGTGGTTTTTCTTCTATACCTAATTTTCACCTGGTGATTGTAGTCTTCTTTGCTCTTCTACTTTTATTTATTGTGTTAACTTATCAATATTTGCTCTTCTTTTTGATGTGCCCTTTTCTTGTGAATTTTCCTCTGCATGTGTGGTTTTATTCTAATTTGAATCTAAGACTTTTAAAATGATCTATATTTAATTCACACCCTGGGGGGTGGACAACAGAAGGGAGACATTGGTCAGTGCAAGAAAAACAATAACAATTTATAAATTATCAATGTTTGTGAAGAGGAAGGTGTGAGGACGGGAAGGAGGTGAAAAAAATGAGGAGCTGATACCAAGGGTTCAAGTAGAAAGAAAATGTTTAAAAAATGATGATGGCAACAAATATACAAATGTACTTGACACAAAGGGTATATGTATTGTGATAAGAGCTGTATGAGCCCCCAATAAAATTATTATAAAAAAAAGAATACTCAGAGTGAGGGTGCTCATTTAGCTATTATTCAAGTCTACTGAAGGTAGCCATCCAATTTGGCCAGTTTCTTGTAAAGCAATCTCAACATTTTTTTTTTTGTTGTTATTTAATGAAGCTTACCTAAAAAGTTAAAGCTATTCTCTTACTTTGAACCTCATGAATCAGCCTAGAAAAACTGTTAAGGGGTTACTATTTTTTACTACCACAATTAACTCTATAACAAGAAAAAAAAGTATTTATTAAATGGGAATGATGCTTTGTATCTCCCATTTGAGTGTAAACACAATCATGTAATCCAGTCACTGCATACATTGTACTCCTAAATACTCAAAATTATCGGGGCACATTAGGGAAGCTCACAGGTTACCAAATAGTAAGGTACAGTTATTCTGTCTGCAACACGTTGGTGGCAGGCACATCTCTCTTGTTTGCTGTCTATCAGACACACTGACCCTTACCTCAGTGCATCCTGTCTCATGTGTCAGTGTGGCTCCTCTGTTCTGCTTTATGATCTGGGTATTGCTTTTCTGCCCTAGTCATGGTCTCATTGTAGCTCCTCTGCTCAGTCTCATGGTCTTGAAACTGCAACCTCTGCTGCCTCCACCCCTATAGGCAGAGATCTGGCATGCTCATCTGGTAGCACTTCTTTCTTGGAAGTCATGAAATGCTCTTACTTATCCTCAGAAGAGCGGCAAAATGACAAATCCCCTATCAAATTTTCACACACACACGGTTTGCATAGTCTCACTCCATCATTTGGTGAGAATTACAAAGGTTATGAGTAGAAAAGCTACTTTAATGCAGACCACTTCCTGGCTCTTGTCATTGCCCCTTTTGTAGGTGAAGATGAATTTCCTTTTCTTTCAGTTGTGTCTCCTAAAATTACAATGTTTAGCATCACAATCAACCCTGTTAGCAATCATTTACACCCGAATCATTGCATCTTATCAAGTTCTGCCCCCACTTATCCAGACCCATCTGTAAAGATCATGTCTTGCCACACTCTGAGACTGAACACACCCATGAAAGCACAAAGCCAGCCACTTCTTTAAGTCAACCACATCATTGCCTTATCGCTCCCATTTTGGTGATCTGATTTCTAAATTTTCTGAGCCCTCGTGCCATGTGGTTATCTGCTGAGCTGTGCTCCAAAAGGCAGACCGTTCAAAACCACCACCACTCCCTGGGAGATAGAGGGGGCTGCCAGTCTTGCCAGTCTACCTTGTCCCCTAGGCCCACTGTGAGTTGGCATCTGCTTGAGGGTGTGAGTTTGTTTGTCTGCTTTTGTTTTATCAACCCAGTAGTCTCGAGAGGAAGCATGTTCTTTCATGACGACAACCTTTATTCCAGTTGGAACTTTAAGCATCTACATTCATAATTGTAGTGCAGTCCAGGACAAGCCATCAGAATCGTAGCCTGGTTAGTCAGCTCAAACCATCAGACACCTCTCTGACCACCTGAGCTGTTTCTGGAAAACTCATCTTTGCCCACCCAGGCTAGGTTAAACCCAATAGGTGAAGAGGGAACATGTCCACACTCAGCACATGCCCTTTCTGGTGGTTTTCCCCACTTCTACTCAATGGTCGGACCTGGTAGTCACAAGGAATATATATATCAGACTGCTTGCTGACTCTGTTCAACAGTCATTCCTAGCAAGAGGTTGGCTCAGATAGACAGACACTTTTTCCTGCTAAGGCACAGCCAAATGCAAACTACTTTCTCAAAATGTTAAAAAAAGAAAATCAGGTTTTGCCCCCTACCCCCAAGATTTTCCCTCAAAGATAAATATTTTCTTCATTTAGTAGTTCTGGTTGGTATTTCACATCTTTTAAAATGAAAATATTCTGATGCTAAAGATTGTATAGCAGTTGTTCTCAACCTGGCTAATGCCACTACCCTTTAATACAGTTCCTCATTTTGTGGTGATCCCCACTCATCAAATTATTTTTGCTGCTACTTTACTACTGTCATTTTGTTACTGTTGTGAATTGTGATGTAAATATCTGATATGCAAGATGTACTTCCATTGTTACAAATTGACCCTAATTAAAGCAAAGTGATTAATCACAAAACAATATGTACTTATGTACTGTGAAATATTTATTTCTAATTACAAATAAATGAAATTTTGTCCTGAAGCATGGTGCAGCATGGGTGGCAGTCTTCGTGCCGGGTACTCATCTGTGGGCGTATCTGCATGTAAATGGACCCACCGGAAGATGGGTAGAGAAGCTGCATCTCAGTACTAAGACCATGGTCTTAGGCAACACCTGTGAAAGGGCTGGTTGACCCCAAAGGGGTCTCGATCCACAGGTTGAGAACTGCTGTTCTACAGTAAGTCCCATACTCTACTGTGGCTTC
This sequence comes from Nesogale talazaci, assembly GCA_004026705.1. NCBI lineage: Eukaryota > Metazoa > Chordata > Mammalia > Afrosoricida > Tenrecidae > Nesogale > Nesogale talazaci. The sequence goes on along the minus strand of PVJH01004840.1, from coordinate 58,484 downwards.
AAATCTGTTTCTTTTGGGAAAATCCTAGCTTTATGAGTTGTGAATTAATCAAGCCTGAAAAAACCTGTACAGGGTGCCTGTAACCATACTACCAAGTGTAAGTTTATGTCAGATATTGTGGGGGAAGCCAGTCTGCCACAACTAATCCCAGGTTCAGTTAGCACATTTATATGGCTATGATATATAAAGATTGTGATAAAGCCATAGAATATAGGAGTAATAGGAGTCAGAGACATTTCATGGGAGCATGCTCGCCTCCTGGATGGCCATGATCTCACCCACAGGTCCACACACAGCATGTGCAGCGAGGACAGAAGTAGTCTCTTTTTATTTCTGGCCAAGGCTCATATATACTTAGGAGGCATGATCACAGGTAACCACACACATCACAGAAAGGGGCTGTACAATAGCCATAATAGTGACAGGAAGGGCATGAGCTAGGGCTATACACATAACTGAAAGGGGAGGGATTGGGGTAAACAGGTGACAAGATGGGAGGACCTAGATTCATGATGGTAGCCTAACCTTGGTCATTCTTGAGTGGGCTTGACCTCCCTAGGCTTTCCTTCAGGGAAACAACCTACTCCTATCCTTTTCAGAAGGGAGTGGGCCCTATTTAGGGTGGGACAGACAATACAATCCGATTGCTCTAGATGACTGAAAACTCTCAGGGGGAGTAGCCTCTAACTTACTTTCATTGACCATGTGTAGCAAGCAGCTAGCTTTGGCATATATTTGGGGGAGACAACTTAAGAGAACTATTTCTGCATCCCACAATACATTCATGTTTGTTTTATAATACATAGAGAAAACATAATCTCCATAGTAGAATTAGCTAAACACACCCCCCCTTTTAAAATACTTTTATTGAGAGTGCTTACATCTCTTATCATAGTCCACACATTGCTCAATGTGTTAAGCATATTTGCACATATGCTGCCATTATCATTTCCAAAGTTCCCCATTTTTTCCCATCTCTTCCCCACATGCCCTCCCTCACAAGCCCTTGGTAATTTATAGATAATTTTTCCCATCTCTTACATCATCCTCACTCACCTTTCTGTTATTTGTCCCCCTGGGAGGAGGTTCTATATCGATCCTTGTGATTGATTTCCCCTTTATCCCTCCACCATCCCCTAATCCTCCTGGTATCTCTACTGTTCTTGTTGGTCCTGAGAGGTTTATCTATCCTAGATTCCCTGTGTTGTGGGCTCTTATCTGTAGCAGTGTGCATGCTCTGGTCTAATTCGATTTGTAAGGTAGAATTGAGATCATGAGAGTGGGGGAAAGGAAGCACCAAAAAAAAGTAGAGGAAAGTTGTGTGTTTCATCAGTGCTATACTGCACCCTGAATGGCTTATCTCTTCCCTATGACCCTTCTGTGAGGGGATGTCCAATTGTCTATAGATAGGCATTGGGTCTCCACTCCATGCCCCCTATTCGCACATTCACATTGGGTATGATTTTGTACTGGGTCTGAGATGTGTGATACCTGATCCTATTGACACTTTGTGATCACACAGGTTGGTGTGCTTTTTCCAGGTGGGCTTTATGGCTTCTGAGCTACATGGCCTCTTGCTTATCTTCCAGCCTTTAAGACTCTACATGCTATATCTTTTGATAGGCAGGGCACCATCAGCTTTCTTCATCACATTTGCTTCTGCATCCATTTTGTCTCCAGCAATTGTGTTGGAAAGAGAGCATCACAGAATGTCTGATTGTTACAACAAAGTGTTCGTGTGTACAAAAGGATTACTTGAGTTGAGGCCCATTGTCCATCTGTAACCTTAATTCTTAACATATAGATATGAGTACATAATCCTATTCCCCTCTCATTACATATATTTACCTATGTATATACTTATATTTAGGGCTCTATAAATGTCCTTTGCCTCCTGTTTTTTCTCTATTTCCTTTTTACTTTCATGTTTGACCTTCATTTGAGTTTAATGGTTCCTTGCTGCTACATTGCACTTGATTGAACCCCACTAGGAATCCTATGACCATACTGCCAATGATTCTAGTTCACTTGTTATTCCCTTGTCCCTGGTTTTGTTCCCCGCCCCCTGCCCCCACCTTACTTTATCCCACCTCCCCTTTTTCTGTATCCCCAGAACCATTGGTTCTGTTCTTTTAATCTCTTAATTGTTTATCTTGTCTATCTTATCTAGTTAGACATGCAGATACATTAATAAGTGCAAAAACCAGCAAAGTCAAAATATAACCACAAAGGAAGTCAAAACCAACAAAACAATAATGACAGCAGCAGAAAGAAAGAACAAAATAAAAATTACAAAAAGAAAGTCAATGACAAAAAACGGAAAAGCCTATAAATAGTTCAAGGTCTGTTTGTTGGCTGTTGTGAGTGCTTTCTAGTCTAATCTGATTGGGTGCCATACTTTGTCTCCCAAGTATATTTTTCGTGTTCTCTGGGGGTTTCATCAATCTGTTCCCCTGATGCTCTGCCTTACCCCAGTGTCATGGGACCAGACTGTACACTGTTTCTCCAGTGCTGCTCCTTGCAGTATCCTGGTTCAGTGAGGGATGCAGTGTCCCATGATAGGGCCAGCCTATGGTCCTCTCTGTGCCTTGTCTGCTTTGAGTTCATGCAAATTCAATTTTTTTCTTCTCTATCCAATATTCTCCCATTTATATGTATGTAACCTGGCACTTCTGGTAGGGGTTAGGCAGTCTTCCCTGGTCTTCTATCACCTGTCATGTTTAATCAGTCTGATTTTGCCCCAGGCTACTCTAAAAGCAGCTTCTACTCCCTCAGATACAGTCTGACATTCCTTCTTATATTCCTTTAGCCATTTCACTTCGAGCAACCGTGTACAAATCAAACGTTGCACTGTGACTCACCATTCTTTCTTTCTCTTACAAAACCCAAACTGAGGAAATGGCTGCGGGGCTACATCTTACTTCCCCCTAGAGAAGGAGGATCTAGCTCCACATCAGTACAAGACTTATTTTATGATCTAGGGGTCAGATATTGTGCTAGTCCGGGTAGACTAGAGGAACAAATTTCATAGACATGCATATAGATATAAGCAAAGAGTTTATATACAAAAGGAATGTGACACTAAGAAGGCATCCCAATCCAGTCCAGTACAGAGTCATAAGTTGGATATTAACCCATATGCCCGAAATCAGTCTACAAAATCTCCTTCCGACTCATGAAGTCACAGGTCAGTGCGTGCAGAATTCTGGTGCTGGCAGGGGTCTCCCCATGACTGCTCGCTTCCAGGGTTCAGGGTCCATCAACAGCAGGCTGCTCCAGCTTCAGACGTCTGGCTCCATCAGGGCAAAGCCGTGTGGTCTCTCCGCCGGCTCCTCCAGCTTCTCGGACGCTGCCATCTTTTCTTTTCCATGACTCATCACCTCTGAGACTAACTCCCAACTAATGGGGAAGATAGCTTCTCATCATAATGAGGGAAATATTGTGAGATTTCCCAGGAGTCTCAGGAGAAAGCCATGCCACATAGAGGCCTCATTGGCTACTCAATGGCTATCTCCAGATTAATAGGCTAGACTCCACCCCTACATTTCAATCATAAAATTAACATAAGCACATGACTGCCACAGATATGCCTTCTGTCTCGATTATCCATCCCATTTGGCAGCAACCATCTCTCCTGTAACACCATACTTCTCTCCTGGGACCCATAATTTGTTACAAATGGCCATGCAGAACTTACAGACAGCACTCACCTTTTTAGGACTTTATAAGGAAAACTAACCAGGTACAAAATAGTAAGGACACAGTTATTTTGCCCACAAAGCTTCTTCTCAGCAGTCACATTTTTCTCTGGTTCATGGCCTATGACCCCTTGCACTCTGTTCACTCTTTCTCGTGGTCTTGGCACTTCTCTTCTGTTGAGTTTGATGGTCTTGGTGTTGCAACTTCTAATACCTCTGTTGTCTCCATCACCAGGCAGGGATCTTTCTCTCCTTTCCTGCCTCTGAGATGGCTTGCTTATACTCAGAGGAATGGCAAAATCTACTAATGTCCTCTACTAGATTTTCTCATACCCTATTTGCATAGACCCACCCAGTCATTTAGTAGAAACTATAGAAAAGCCATACCAAATAATTTCACTTCACTGTGCCTTCAATCAATCATCTTGGCTATGTCATCTGGCTTTTTTCCTAAGCAAGTTCTCTCCAAAGCAAATTATTTTCTTCCACTAGCTACAGCATAATATCTCTTACTTTCCTTTCCATTAAAGCAGATAACAGCAACCAAACGAAGAATCAAAAAAAAATTACTTTAAGACCCCATTCACTCCCCCCGCCTACATTTCAATGTTCCTTGATCCAAGAACCGTTGCAATGAATCCTGTTTCTGAGCTAACCCTTAAAAATGCTGTGATGGACCATTTGACACCTCCAACTTCATGAGCAGTGAGAGAAGCACCATTAACCACTGATTACTCTAAAAGGGAGATCAGATCTACTTCTCCTTCTATGGCATTCTCTACTTGTTGGCAAGGCCCAATATGCTGCAAGTCACACGAGACTCCCTTGTAATACTCACAATGATTGTGCTCCTTAAGAAAGTAGCAGGCTACAGTTTGGGCTCTGGAAATGCACAGGATACAGTCATTCACTCAGGACAGAATCTCTTTATCCATGCTCTTTGGCTGTCCTCTCTCTGTCGCTTGACTTCTTGGTCCCTTAGGCCAGTCTCTGTTCTATTGGGAGAGTGTTAAAAAAACTCTTTAGCTTCACTAAGAAGCGCCCAACGGCTTACCAGTAGTAAGCCTGAAGCTCCAAAGGTATTCAATTCTATTGCTGTGGGTTGAGAGCCTCGGTCTGTGGACACACACCCTTAGAAACACCACCGTGACAGCAAGCTTCCTGCCCCAACGTTCTCAGCTTATTTGCTCCATGGACTGGAAAATCCATTGCACCATTGCTGCCAGTCTATTGGTTCGGCTGCCTCAGGCGCTCTGCTGATCTGCTGATGCTTTTTGCCACCTTTAATGTTACAGTTTGGTCTCCTAGGTCTAGGAGGTGCTTAGCAAAAAGGACATTAGGTACAAAGAAAGCACTTCTCCCATTTTTTCCTTTTGGCTGACACTTTTCTTCTCTGACACGACTCATCTGAAGCCTATCAAAATGGCAAAATTGATCAAATCTCTCATTAGGGTTTTATTCACCTCAATTCCTACTCCCACCCTCATAAAAATTTCCATACTTGTTATTTCATAAGCAGCAAGTTCTTCAACCCCTTGGTGAGATCAGCCATTCCTCTGTCAATTTGGGTGCGCTCAGACCTTTCATTTTCTTACACGTGGCATCTGAGATACTCGCTTTGTATATTCTCTTCCACCTATACTTTATCCATCATAGTTTTTTTCTACTAAATGATGAATTAACTTTAAATTTCAATGAAATAAAAGAGGCTTTTATATTTGACTGAAAATTTTATAATGTTCAGTGTCTTCATTTCTTTGTATACATCCAGACAGTCATCCTGTTTTCCTCTACCTGAAAGACCTTCTTTCCTATTTAAATAAATATGTGTGCATATATATATATGTGTGTGTGTGTGTGTGTGTGTGTGTGTGTGTGTGTCTTTAGGTGATATACTTTTAAACTTTTATATATTCTTTAAACATCTATATTTTGCACTAACTTTAGAAAAACATGTTTGATTTGTTATCAGAATTTTAAAATATATTTAAAAGACTTGCTCCCTTCTTTTTTGGCTTGCATTTTTCCAACAAAACATCTACTGGTAATGTTTGTTCTTTCACATGTTACATGTTTATCTGATTTGGGTTTTTTTTTAATGTTTGTTCTAAGTAAATTGATAATTGTGTGCATCAGGTATTGTGGTGGTCATGTGCTTATGCTAAATTCATCATTGAGATGTAGGGGTGGAGTTTAGCCTGTTAATCTGGTGATAGCCATTGAGTAGCCAATGAGGCCTCCGTGTAAGCATGACTTTCTCCTGAGATTTCTGGGAAATCTCGCGATATTTCCCTCGTAAAAATGAGAAGCTATCTCCCCAGTTGTTGGAAGTTAGTCTCAGAGACAATGAGTTATAGACAAGATGGCAGCATCTGAGGAGCTGAAGGAGCTGGAGGAGAAGCCGTATGGCCTTGTCCTGAAGGACCTGGACCTCTGAAGTTGGAGAAGCCACGTGGAGACCCCTGCCAGTGCTGAGTTGTTTCTACCACCACTGGATGCTGTTCATGGACCCTGAGCCCTGGAAGCGAGGAGCCATGAGGGAACCGCTGCCAGCACCAGACTCTGCACCCACTGGCCTGTGACTTGGTGAGTTGGAAGAAGACATTATAGTTGGTATCAGACATGTGAGCTAATATCGGACTTGTGACTTTGTTCTGGACGGGTTGGGATGATTTCTTAATGTCTTATTCCTCTTATATATAAACCTTTTCCTTATATCCACATGCGTGTCGATGGATTTGTTTCTCTAGTCTACCCAGACTAACGCAGGTATGATTTCCTTAATGCTTCTTTTGCTTTTATTAAATGTGGGAAACATTTGGTCATTATGTTATCAAACTTTTTCTGTCTTCCTATTTTTCTTTCTCAGGAACAATTACATGTATTTTTGATCCTCAAGGGTCAAATATATCACAGCACAATGACATTTTTCATGTTTTATTCTTCTGTGTTCCCCTTTTTATAGTTTATATCGGTATGCCTTTAAGTTCTGCTGTCATTTTTTTAATGCATTGTCAAGTTTGCTGTTAATCTTATCCAGTTTACTCTCCCCCTAGATGAGATAATTTCAATTTCCAGCAATTCCATTTAATTAACTCTATTTCTCATATAGCTACTTGTCACGTAAAATCTTGTCTTTAACTTATTGAATATATGGAGTACCATTGGAATTGAATGCATTTATCTATTTACAAATTTTATGTTGTGAACAAGTTTGGGGTACTTTCCTATCCATTAAGTTATTTCTTCTTTAAGATTCATCTTTTAATTCTTTTAAATAATGATCATTTTAAAATTTCATGTGTGATGTTGTGAATTGTAGTTTTTGTTGTTCCTGGGTAATTATATATTCCTATAAACACCTATCTACTTCTTTCTGGGATACAGCGAAATTACTTGGAAGCAAATTAATCCTCTTAAGATTTGTTTCTAAGATTTATGGGTCAGATGGCTTACTGCTATTTTTCTCAACATCACTGAGGCCACACAACCCTATGTATTCCTTATAAATTATATATTTTCCCACTCTGGATAGTAAGAACACAAAGCTCATCACAAAGTCTCTTGTGGCACAAATCATTAAGTCTTTGACTGCTAACTACTATGTTGATAGTATGAAGCCACCTAGAGGTTCCTGGGAAGAAATTTCTTGCACTCTCATTTAAAAGCTCACAGTTATGGAAAGCCAGTGATGAAGTTTTACTCAGCAATGTATACGCTTGCCAGGAGTTAGCATTGACCCAATGACAGCTCATTTACTTTTGTTTTGATACTCTTCAGGAATTCTTCTTTCTGTTTATTTCAAGCACCTAAAAAATTTGTTCTTCATGTGAAAGATTTATCTTCATGTTTCAGGTCTTATCTAAAATAGTACATCTTCAAAAAAATTTCCATGAACATACTATTCTTCTTGCACATAATAGAATCTTGCTTTAATCTACTTACCGATGTTAGTGTCTATCTCACAGCCAACAATAACCTCCTTACTATTTAGTTTATTCCTTTGTCCCCAGTGGGATATTAAATACCTGAAAACTCTGCAATATAAGAAGCTAGTTGTATTTGAAAATAAAAAGAAAGTCAGTATCCTGGTGGCAATGTGGGGATAGGAGCAGAAGATGAGACTGAAAGAAGCAAACCCAGGTTGACTTGATTCACTTGGATTTTATTGTAAGCATAATGAGAAACTTTGCCAATGCCCTAAACAAAGAAATGTTATTACCTGGTTTACATTTTTTAAAAAAAGACTGGTTTAGATTGCTATAAAAATATATTTTAGAAAATAAGACTAAATGTAGGAAGGTGAAGTAAGAGACTATTGAAGCAACCTAGGTAAGGAAGTATGGTAGTTATGGTTGTGATGGCATTGCATAGGGGCAGTCAATTAGTTAATATCATTCTTTTGACCAAAGTTTTTAACTCCCTAAATGGATCTAGAAAGAAGGTGAGGCAAGTTATTTCTAGGATCCTCAGGAGTGCCATCCTGCTGTGTATAAAATGAGTCTTCTGAGAAGCAGGAGGAGGGATCTTAATACGAGCCAGCTCCAAGAGTTGAGAGACTTGAGAACCTCTGGATCCGAGAACTTTATGCAGTGAGCCTCCTAGATTCAGTTGACCGCTATACCACCAGCGGAACAGCAGCAAAACCAGCAGTCAGAACATGGAACACAGTGATGCACTGCCCAGTGCATGCAGCAAGTTAGAAGAGTGTATTTTGTGCACAAGGTTGGCTTATCTCTAGAAACTTAATTGAATATCCTGGAGCAGAGTGCCTCTGAGCTGGGACTTATTGGAGTGGGGTGCCTTTGGGCACTTCAGGAACCTGGGCTTTCTGACTTGTGTAGGGTAAGATAAATGCCTCTGGCTGTGACTTAAAACAAAGTGGTATGTCCTTTAGGTGTTTATCAGCTTATCTCAAAGAACATTATTGAAGCCTGTCCTGGTATCACTCAACCCTGAGCATTTCTCACTGAAATTACAACTTGTTAACTTTCTTTAATAAACTCTGTAATCACGAATCCTATCTATGAGTTTCTCTGTAGTCATTGCAATGTATATGAAAAAGGAGAACGGTAGAACAGTGGAAATTAAGACATTACATAGGAAAAGGGGGGGGAAATGACAATTATGAGATCTTTTTGGAAGTGAGAAATTTTAAGACGGTTTGATGGGTTGAATGTAGTTAAAGTAAATAAAAGAATCAAGGAATATTCCAAGTTTAGATAGGAATTTAGCAGTTTGCTTATTGAAAAGTAGAAAATGGAAGAAACAGGTTGGAAAATGGATAGAAGAGAAATAAAAAGATACATTTTTAAATGCTGTATTATATGCACATTAGACACAAGTGGAAAGTTTATATATACATACATACATGTATATATATATAAAGCTGAAGCTCAAGAAACCTTTCTAGATATTGTATTGACAAGAGAAATCAATATATAAATTGTACTCAAAGACATAGAACTGGAAAAAAATCATTAAAGAAAAATGTGACTAGAAAACAGGGCCCAGCTTTAAGTCCAAATGACTCTATCATTCAAATTAGGTAGATAAGAGCCTAATAATAAACTGAGAAAGAGAAGTTGGTGAAATAGAACACATGAATACAAAAGGCATGAAACAAGGCAAGAGTTGTGTTGAACTGTGTCAAACGAATGCTATTGATAGGTTAGAGAAAGATGAAAATAGGAGGTGGCAGGGACTTAATGAATTTTTTAAACTAAAGATGATTGAGAAAGAGAGAGATGTTCCTTTACTACAAATCAGAAACACTTGTGAAGCAAGAATTAATTATTGGAAAATGAGAAAATACAATATGCAAGGGAAGGAGACATAAAGATTTGAATGGATTTCCTGAAAATGGCATCACATTTAGAGATTCGTTTGCATTGCACTTTCTGGAATCATGAGGTGAGGATAAGCAGAGGCGCCATGGTGGTCTGTTGGCTGAGTGTTGGGTTGCTAACCACAAGGTCAACCATTGGAAATGACCAGCTGCTCTGTAGGAGAAAGACAAGATTTTCTAATTCTGTAATGTGTTACAATTTTGGAAACTCATAGGAGCAGTCCTATTCTGTCCTAAATGATCACTACGAGTCAGAATTGGGATGATGGACGTGAGTTTCTTGAGTGAGTTTCTTTGAGAGATGGATCGTTACATTGCACATGATTCTATATATGGGGCATGTGTCTGCCTTTGGAGAAGGTTAATTTTTTTTGTCAACTTGCTCTAAATATAAATATGGAAGGCAATTTTTAAGAGGGATAAGAACATTTGAAAATGGGTTTTCTCCTAATACTTTGACCTAACTAAAGTTATTTGTAGTAAGGTGATGAGTGTAGAGAATGAGGTCCCCACAGAGGAGAAGACCAGTAATAGAATCAAGGAGAATGTGAAAATACAAATGGAAACATATTCTGACAACTGGCCGAGGAGATTCCATGAGAAGAAATGTCAAATAGTGAAAACAAGGTCATAGTCATGGAAGAAAAGAGACTATATAAAGCCTAGTGGCTTTATATATTATAAAGTTCTGACAGACAGGAAAAATAAATTCCCAAGTCTCTCAAACAGATTGAGAATAAACATCTTAAAGAAAAAAAAATTAAAAAACTGGGAACCCAAGAGAGGCTGGATGAATAGAAATAAAAGGAAATTATCACAGATGATTATAATCTTAATGAGGCTACATGTAAAATGTGGTTAGGAGTTCTCATCTCATAATAATAAAAAGTATGTAAATATGAAAAAGGATGAAACAGGAGTCTAAGACTGAAGTACAAGTTTGCTCCAGATTAGAAAGGAGTTCTGTTTCAACATCTATCTTTTAAATGCAATTTTACGTAAATCAGGTCAGTGGGGTTTGTGTTGAATGCCATTAATCAAAGGCCATTTTTTATAATATATGATGAACACTTATATCCATAGAAATAATAAGAAAATACTGCTAGGTCTATTAAAATATCTTTAACATAATCATACAGCAATAATAACATTTTGACACTCATCTTAAAATAGCACCAATTCCCATGTACCTTGAAGTTTTAATATAGTAGTCTCCAGATGGTGTGGTGGCTACATAAGTTCACCTCAACTTAAAGATATATAAAAATGTAGGGATGGTATTCTCGATATTCTACCTGTCAAACAGGTCACAGCCTGACGGTGCCTCCTTGTGGGCATGAATCTCTCCTAAGGAGGGTTCCTGAAGACTCCACCCCTCCCCTGCCCCCTGCCCCTGCCTTCACTTTCCTACCGGCTGATCCTGGCTGCTGATAGAGCCCTGTAATGCTTCCACTGTCATGGGTGCCACAAGACTACACCTTCCAGTCTGGGATTTTCCTGAATTCTGCATCACTGCATGTGGCTGTGTGAGTTTCAAAAGGGAATGATTTACTAATGTCAGAGTCCTGGATTTGAGTTGGGCGTGAATGCTTTCTTGATATATAGCTACTTCTTGATATAAAGGCTGTTTGCCACTCAGATATAGATGTTACTGGATTTGCTGCCCTCGTCAACCCAGTGTAACACCGATGACTCATCATTGTGTGTTGCACATAAGTCGGACACTCCATACCCCATGAACTGCCCGTGTTCAGGTGTGTCAGCTACAGCCTGCATCCTCATGACCAGGTGGGGAAGATATCCTAGTTTGTGGGCCTCCTGAAATGCAGTGGGCGTTGCCAAATGATGATGCCATCCGCTGTTGAGGGAAACAAAGTTCTAAACTGAGAGGAGGAAGGGACTGACTAATAATAAAGCCAGGTGGCTAGTTTAAATACTAGCTGCTTGTCCATTTTAGCACCTTTGTGGCACTTGCTATCCTCCTTCTTATCACCCCACCCAACTTGAGAATTTGACATGGAGCCTCTCACTTCATGACTGCTCACCCACGCTTTTTTGCCCATTTCTGTGTCAAATTCTCTGAAGACGGGAGGTCTGTTACACGTCATCTTGGTCTCCATGAAAGAATCTAAAATGTAGAAGAAAATTAGCAAAATGTTTAAGCTTCTCCCTCACCAAAATGTGTGTGGCTTCTCATGGGTGAGGCTGTCCATGGTCTATAAAAAGTTATTTGAGGTTTTGGATGTGCTGAGTAAACATTTTTCACACACTATAAAAGGACAAGGTCAGTCTATTTTAGTTGCTACTTAAGATGTAGTCATTATTATAAGATGTGTGTTTAAAAAGTTTTTTTGTTTCTTTTGAATATCCAGAGGTATGTGTCATTATGGCTAACCATCATTAGTATGACTGATGATATTGTTATTCTGGTGATGTGTGTCCTTATATGGCTGTGGAGAGGAGTCCTTGGGCTGGCTAATTAATGTACTTAGAAAGAAACTTTCCTAAAAACAATAAATGAGCTGTTTAAATTAAAAATAACCAATTTTCTAATATAGATATCGGCATTTCTTTTTCTTCTTCTGTTTTAAAAATCACTTTCTTGGGGCTAATACAGCTCTTACCACAGTCATCCATTGTGCCAAGCACATTTATACATTTTTTGCCACCATCCTTTCAAAACATTTTCTTTGTATTTGAGCCCTTGCTACAGCTCCTCATTTTCCCCCTTATCTCCAACTTCCTCCCTCACGAACTCTTGATAATTTACAAATTATTGTTATTTTTTCATGTCTTACACTGACTACTGTTCCCTTTCACCCATATTTTTGTTGTCCATCCCTGAGGGAGGGGGTTATATGGAGATCGTGGTGATTGGTTCTTTTTCAGTCCACTCTGAAAGTGTTATTATAGTTCTGAGCCTTGTCCAGTCACTCACTGTACTTTCCAGGGTCAGTTACCTGAGTGACCATTCTTCATATTATCCCACTTAATCCTCAAGGACTCTCAAGCCCCAGTACTGATTCAACAAATGAAGGGGTTGGAGGCTCAAAGATGTAAAGTATCTTTCTTAAAATAGTTCTGTGAGTCAGGCGAGAAGCTGGTATTCAAAGTCTGGTTTTAGTCTGGTTTTTATATGACTTGAGATCTCAAGTCATATGCCCTTGCTCTTGCTACTAACTATATACATTCCCTTTGAGTAAAGATAGCAGTTGCTCACTGAATTGCATTCAGTGATTCAAACAGAAAAATAACACATGAAAAGCCACGATCACAAATGTAACCAAAATATACTCAAAATGTAACATGCTTGCTTTGTGTCTTCCCACCTCCTTTTATAATGCTTGTACAGTTGAAAGGTCAGGGTGTTTTCTTTTCCCTCCATGAAGAATTTCCTGTCAATTGTAGTCCATAGCAGTAACCACCACCACAACAAAATGCCCTAAAGTCATCTCTGATTCATGGTGAACCCTGCTTGCTTGAGTAAACTATAGTCTATGGGGTTTGCAATGTCAAATTTTGTTACTTTACAAGATCACTTTTCCAAACTACCACCAACATTTCTGTAAGTTGACCAGAGGCTAACATTTTACATCATACAAAGGCTCCTCTTAAAACACACCCAAAATAATACAAAAATAAAACAATATGTTGCTTTCATGTACTGGAATCCCAGAGACACTGGGGCAGAGTAGTAGTGCCCCACTGGAGTTCTGAGACAGCAGGCCTTCCCTGGCAGACAATCTCAACCTCGTCCTTCCCCCGAGGAGCAGCTGGTGGCTTCTGACTGTCACCTTGTTCAGTCTCACATGTAACTCACTACACGGCCAAAGCTCTTGTCTCCTAAGCCATAGATGGCACAATCACTTGGAATCTCACTCACAATCACATTCAGAATTAGGATGCCCAGCTTAAAAGAATCATAATGCTCTCAGTTTCTTAGACTCCCCTATTATTTTCGTCCCTATTATTTTGTATTTGGAAATCATCTAACATCTAGGAAGAGGTAAGGTCAAAAGACCCGGAAGTGCTTTTCTCTTCCTCCCAACAGTTTTTCATCAGTGAGTGCAGGAAACAGGCCATTTCCCCCTCAGCCACTGGCCCTTCGAGCTTCTCTTCCTGCTGAGGTTCCTTCTATCCATTGGCATCCTCTTATGGAGGGTTGGCAAGAGTTCTAGACGTTCTCTATCTTTACCGCGCTTCCTAGGGGAAAACCACACACTTCTTGTCTTACCAACAACGAACAACTAATTCATTCCAAAATGCAGCCCTCTCTTCTCTCTGCGCCCTGCCACAGACTACATTAAACCTCTTAGGAGAGCGTAATATTGACAACCCAGAAATACGTGAAGAGGAAAAGCAAATGTCACAATTTTTCTGGCATCACACAGCGCTAGCGTTAGTGTCAAACATAAAGATAAACTATAATGAAATCTCTGTATAATCAAATATTTTGTGCTACAATTTTATACTATAAGTATTATTTTATAAATCTGGTTTTCTATGCAGCTAGTTAGGCGAATTTTAACGCTTTTCTACATCTAAAGATGAGAGCAATCCAGTTGCCAATGGAGGTTTATATTTCCATATTCTTTCATTAAGCCATCACTGACAAGTGTGGCAATCTCCGTAGAGTTTGTGTCGTAAAATCAGCACTGGCATTTTACGTTAGCATTTTTTTGTCAATATAATAGCTGAAGAAATAAGCCCAAGTCAGTGCCTTCAGGAGATGCTGACTCAGACTGAGCCCCTGTGGGTTTCTGAGACTCTGCCACAGCTGCAAGCCCAGTCTTTCTTCCACGGCGCAGCTGGTAGTCTTGAATTGCTGACTGTGTGGATTGCAGCCCAATTCACACCGACTGCAGGACCACCAGGCCTCTTAACATAACAGTGACTGCATGTATAATCTCCTGCCGAAAATTTTTGTATTTCTTTCTACACTGATTGACCATCTCCAATACCGTTTACCGACAGCTTTTCCATATAAGTTTACTGTAATGGATGTCCGAAGTAATCAAGTTTTTGTCTGCACTTCCTCTTCTCTCAAAAGGTTTATTTTCAAGGTCATAGAGAAAAAGGCTAAGACTCACCATAACATACACCAAGGTAGTAAAGAGGTGAGCCTGTCTGTGCAGCAAAGGGAAGCAGCAGATGAACTAAGGAGGACTGGTGGCAAGCTGTGGTGGAGAAACCTCTAGTTCCCTAAGTGAATGCCTTTCCCACATAATACTTAGGGATGATGTTCTTCTCCACCTCGGCAGATAATGAGAGATTTTGCCTGGCGAGACACGGAAAGAAGTTTGGGCGGAAGGTCTCAACTGGCACTATTGGAAACATGCTTTACTGGATACAGTAAGACGAATTGACTACACATTGAACAGTAAAACTCTGTGGACTTCTCCCTGACTGCTTTAATACCCAGAATTCTGACCTTTAGAACTTTATCCTTATGTGTATATCTAGGCGATTATTCGTTGATGACGTAGATTCTCTGAATTATCAGACTAACCCTTTCTTGCCTGAAAAAGAGATAAACAATTATTTTGACAAATAATAATTCATTGATCATTGTTTTGTTGGTTTTTCTCCAGAGTGAAGCTTCCAGTGGTCATACACTCTGATTATGTAATCTTTTTTCAAATGTCCATTTTAATCACAATCAAAATGCCAGTCAAATAGCTGTCACAAAGCACCTAATGTGGCAGACAAAAGGCAACTCTAAAGAAACAAACTGTGCAGAGAGAAAAATATACACAGGAGCAAATAACGAGATGAGGCATGTTTGAAGAGCGTGAAATGAGAACCGTATTAGAAGTAGCCCCTGACTTCTGATGTCATTCCATTCTAAAAGCCTGTGGTAAGTCCGTTCTGATGTTTCTTGTTCTGTTTCATTAAAATTGCCTGTGATTATAAATATCTTTATATATAAGGCAGTATATGGAGCAGTAAATCATAAAATCAAGTATTTGCAAGTAAATATCTGAGAGCAACAAGATCAGTCAATTATGTGCTGTGACATATCAGTAATAATAAGATAAAACAAAGGAAGCTCATAGATGCACTCTATAGTAAGTAAATCAAATGTGCTGTACGTGGGAATTACACACATACACACAAACACATACAAAAGAACGTTTAAAGAATCAAAGTTCTTGGAAATTATATTACAGATTACAGAAACAGATCACGATATTGAGTTCGAAGGCAGAATTGAATAAATCAGAAAAAAAATAAAAGAAATAGAGATAAAATCAGGAGAAAAGAACCTTAAAGTGAAAGATAAGATATGCAGAAACATTAAGCTCTGTATAATTTTTCCACTTCAGGAAGATATAACACACACACACACACACACACAAAGGATAAGGAAAAACCATGATTTTTTTTTCAAATGGGAAATTCCTATTTTCATAATTCATATCCAGAGATTCTTGTGGGATTTCAGAATTTTGAAGAAAAAACAATTTTAAAAACCTTCTGGAAACAGAGAAAAGAGCACTTACAAAGGGTTGAAAATAATGGAATATGACGGAAAGAAAGAGAGTTATGGTGTGAGGCCTTTTCTACTCTATGTAGACAAACTATTAATTTATTGTATGGTTAAAAATAAAGAATTTTCAAATATGCAATAGCTCAAATTTTTGGCTGACCTATATATTTTCACAGGGAGCTACTAGAGCTACTAGGTGTTTTCCACCACAAGAAGTTGTAACCAAGAAAATGAAGTCACCGTTTTAAGAAAATACAAGAGCCAACACAGAAGAGAAGGAGGAAGTATTCAGGAGGGTGAGAATGGGAGATTCCCAGATGACAATAGCGCTCCAGGGGTTGAGGAAAATTAGCTTAGATTGAAATAGAATGACTCAAAAGACAAAAATGTTGAAGAATTTTATCACCAAGCTCTCTGTTCTCATGGTATATTTTTAAACTGATAGAATGGATAAAGGAATTTCTTTTCCAAAACAAAGACATTATGTCATTAAAGAAGAAGTCACGAAAAACAGGGAACCCATAAAAGGAGAATATTAAAAGGAATTCCAAGGATGATAGGCAGGGGATGTTTGGGATGAAAGCTAAGAAATAGTCTAGAGTTGGAGAGAGAGAGAGAGAGAGAGAGAGAGAGAGAGAGAGAGAGAGAGAGAAGAAAAGAAATGAAAACCAAAGAAACAGGGTAACAATTTTTTAATGAGATGTTACTTATCCTATGAAAAATTAGTCTGGCAAGTTTTGGGAAGTTTTCAAACAATTAACAAATACATAAATACAAAGGAAAGCAAAACAAAACCACAATAATGTTTTTAAAAAACAAAACAAACAATAATGCCCAGAGGGACTATTAACTTTAGAAACACAAAAGGAATAATGGTCAATGTGTTAGTCTGAATAGACTAGAGAAACAAATTCATAGACACATGTATATAAGAAAAAGGTTTGTATACATGAGCAATTAAATATTGAGAAAATGTCCCAGCCCAGTTAAGATCAAGCCCATAAGCCCAATATTAGCTCATGTGTCAAATACCAATGTATAAAGTCCTTACAGCCTCATTAAAACAAGTAATGATACCAGATGCAGGAGGATCACAGGCCAATGGGTTGGAAGTCTTGTGGATCCAGTGGTGTTGTAAGCATCTCAGCACTGCAGGTGTTGTCTATATGGCTTCTCTGGCTCCCCAGGTCTGTTTGCTTCAGGGTTGGTCCATGTGGCTTCTCTAGTTCCCAGGTTAGAGTGCCAGTAAAGCATCTCTCAGGGAGTGAGCAGAGAGAGAGAGAGAGAGAGAGAGAGAGAGAAAGAGAGAGAGAGAGAGAGTCTGTCTTATGCCTCCAAGAAGGAAATACCAGATTTCCCAGAATCCTCAGGAGAAGGCCATGCCCATTCATTGGCCTCATTGCTTATGACCAGACTGACAGAATTGACAGAATTGCTTCCACCCCTTCACTCTTAATTCTCTCAAGTTCTCAATTGACAGCAGATTTTGTAACTACCACAGTCAACTATGAAAACAAAAACTTTGAAGCTATAAAAGTACTAATGATTGATTCTACCCACAAACAATGCAACTATATTATGAGTAAGGGAGCAGAAGCCCAGAGAAAATGGGGTTATAGAAATACAGAGAATGTCTACAATATATGCATCAAAAGATAGTAATTTGATATTTGTTCAAAAATATGAGAGCAAGTGCTAAAAGTAGAAGCTAGAAGCATCAAAGTTATCGCTATAGGAGGTAAGCCTATAGTCAGTGATATGTAGGGCAAAGGACTGGTATCTGTTTTAATTAGACTCAATATGATTGTCATTAAATCTAGTACACTTAGGTAGTATTAGATCAACTTAACAATTGCCTTAAAGCATAGTACCAATTTACAGTCATGTAAGCAAGGGAATTATTAAAATGGACTCTTGATAAAAGTTATCACAGGGCCCTGGCTTGCTACAATCATCTCATCCTGCAATTTTGACCAAATGGATTGCTTATTCTCCAGATACTTCAGTTGTGTTTGTACCAAGAGTACTAAAAGTGGGGCTTCCTGGAGCTGGACTCCAGCTACCTAGACCTCCCAGTATTCTGGCTAGGAATATTTTTCACTTAACAAAGAATTATGTCCAGGATTGTGTTGCAATAAGTGAACCTCTCATTTAATTCAACTCCTTATGTTAAATTGGTACTAAAATCTATTTATGGATTTCTCCCTATTTTACTTTCTTCCAGGAACATTATCTGGCATTCTAAACTTCTAAAGGAACCTCTAACTCTTGGCAGGAAACATAAGTTTTTAGGGCTCTCATAAGTAAGACCGAGCTGGAGGATGTGTCAGGCTTGACCTTCTAGATCATCTTTTCCAAGTCCTTATTTTACATGTCATAAGAAACTTCAGCCCCAAAGTGCTAAATGATGTATTCAAGGTTTTACAGTTTATTAATGGCACAGAAAAAATGAGGACCCAGGTTTCCTGACATCCAGTTCAATAGTTTCCCACTTTATTAGCTGGTACTATACCCAACTTCACAGGATAAAGATGAGGTTTTCTACTCATGTAAGAAGTTACAATCTTCAAATCCGTAGGGGCAGTTCTACCCTGTCCTATAAGGTCATGGAGTAATGGGATCAGCTGGATGGCAGTGGGTTTGGGTTGCCGTTTTGGATATAAACTTCATTAAACTACATGATGCTCCATTATACTACTCTACACCACACTGCACTACTGCTCACTCTACAACACTATTTTACTACATATCATAACTGAATAGACAGCATCTATTCATATGCTGAACTATAACACGCTATACCAGGAGATCTGATGACACAGTGGTCAACTACTCTGCTGGGAAAGGTTAATGGTTTGAATGCACCAGCAGGTTTGTGGGAGAAAACACCCTATGATCTGCTCCAGAAACATTTGCTGCCTGGAAACTCCACATGGGGCTGTTTAACACTGTCCGCTAGGGGCATTATGAGTTGGAATCAACTTAATAGCACACAACAACAGTATACTAAACTACCTGGAATATATTACTCTTTACTATGAAGCATGGTGCTACACTATGCTATACCACACAATATTGCACTACTGTTTTCACAATGTAGAATAATACACTACAACAATCTGTGATGCGACACCATATCATACTGAAAAAATTCAACATTGTCGAAGTAATAACTTAGAAGGAATTTTAACCTTGGTGTTCTGGATTTAAGCCTCATGATGTTTGAATCATTTAAATAACCTAATATAATCAGTTCAAAACTTTGGACTCACACAAATTTTGGTGTTTTAGATTGTTAGGTGGTTTAAGATTATAGTTCACTGATTTTGCTTGAACAGACACTTTCCCAGCAATTAATATTATCTTATCTAAGTATAAATGCTTAGAAAAAGCTTTTTCAAACAGAGCTGCAAAACCACTCTTCTAAGTTAACCATTCTACTGCTAATTCCGTCACCTTGTACCTCATTTTTACACCCACTATCTTGCTAGATCTTCATAGACATCTGCTACTATTCCTAATCCATAAATTTAGTCCACTCCCATTCTGGAATGGTACTTTGTCTTCTTTCTCACTGATGTTTACAGAGGCCCATGAGATTGATCACCTTACAGGCAGCAGACTAGCAGAGATTTGCTTGAGCAGTTTGTATTCTACGGTCGTGGAAACTACTCCAAGGTAGCTGCTGATCATGGGGAAATCACTGGGCTTCTTTATTGTTATCTCCACACTGCACAACGACCTAGTCTGAGTGTAGGGATTTGGAGCTCAACTATTACAGTGTGCTACCTTGAAAAGGGCAATTTTGCTGCCCTTTAAGCAAACTGACAGGTCCCCCTGGTGCATCAAGAATACCACAACTTTTGCCCTCAGGATAAAGGCCATCTACTAAGGTATTTGTCTCGCAGAATCATCTGAAACCTCCATTTCAGTAGCAGACTTTCACTCTCAGGGAAGAGCCAAGATTCTGGCAGAGTTTGCATTTTGTAAAATCTTCGTAAAACCTTGGTCCTTGAAATAGAACCTGATACACTACTACTTAGTGTTTGTGTCCTAAACACGAGTTTCTTCAGATATGAAACACAGACAATCAAGAACCTCCCCACCCCACAAAATAGTTGCTAGGATCAAATGTAATGATGCTTAGCAGTATTTTAGCACAATACTTAGCATATAACCAGTTGCCCTGGACTCCGGACCAACACAGCACTACCCCATGTGTGTCAGAATAGAACTGTCCTCCACAGGGTTTTTAGTGCCCAGTTTTTCAAAAGCAGGCCTTTCTTTTGGAACTTTTGAGTGGACTTGGACACTCAATTTTTCAGTTAATAGCGAAGAACATTGATTGTTTATTCCACTGAAGGAATATCCAGCATATTTTAAGTACCAAATGTTAGACATTGTAATTTTATTTAATCCTCAACAACAAGAAAAAAAATCATTCACACACACAATCCCAAATAACAGCTTAGTAACACAACCTAAAATTGAGGCTCAGAGAGGTCAAGTAAGTTGCCCACAATTACATAGATAGAAGGGGAAGACGGTGATCACGGGCCCATGCTTCAACACTTTCCATATTCTTTTCCTTTGATAATCAAGTCCTGGGCCAATCTAAATTTCTGAGCAATCCTCTGCCCACCTGTTGGGCAGCACGAGCTTGAATTCTCCCCTGGTGCCAGGCGTCTGCCTGAATCGTGACAAGAACATGTTGATCCCTGTTGGACCCATGCCTAGCCCACCCAGCAGAAACTTCCCCACCAGCCTCTGCAGCAAAGAAAACTCTCTCTGCTCCGTGTCCAACCTACAGAGCGGAACTGCTGCCAGCTCTGTGCCTGCCCGGGCTCTGTCTGGCTGTCCTGACTCACCAGTGCCCTAAGCTCTGACAAATCCTCAGTCTGATATCTTTTCCAGGGTCAATGCTATAGCCGCACAAAGCAAGGGGGCAGAGAAGAAAGGAGAAAGAGGGAAAAAAAAAAGAGAGGTTGTGAATTAAACAGGAAATGGCTCAGAGTGGATCAGCCTGTTTACTATCCTGAGTAAAAGGGAACGATCAGCTCTTCCTGAGTGACTAAAGGGTTAATCACAAGCTGGTCAATAGTTTATCACCCAGTGCTCTGCACTTCAATGTTGGAGACATCCTCTTGTTCTATTTCATCACATTCACTCCACAGCTAGTGTCTCTTTTCAGAGTCTGTAATGCATTTCCCTTGACTTATCATTCTCTTTCACTGTGGGATTTTTCGACCCTCAGGGCGAATTTATGCTTCTAACTGAATGATTACTCAGTGAGGCTCTGCCAAGGGATGTTCTGTTCCAAGAATGACACATCTCTTTGGGGATGACTCTCTACCTAACAGGATGGGTGGGAGGTCAGGGGAAGCCCCTACCTCGCAGAAAATACTTTCTTTGTGTGCCTGAAGGAAAACACTCACAGGATGAACAGCCTGATTTGGGGGCTGTGAGTGGGTGAACCACTTCAGTGAAGACGTCCTCACCGCTCCCTCATAAGAAGAGTTTATGAATTTAATGAGCAGAAGAATTCTGACAACCTTAAACCAGAGACAATTAGCAAAGGGCAAGCAATTTAAGTTCTTTGCCATTATGAAATCATTTCATCCCAATGAAAATTATCTAGGTACATTTATTTATAGTATCTTTCATCTGTACACCCCCATCACAGAAAAGTCTCTATGGAACTCTTTTATTTGCAATTTTACTATGCCCCAATGTGGGTTCCCTGATCCCTTCACCCGAGAGATACTAGATGAGAGAAACTGTCAGGGTCAAATCTAATTGCAAAAGGTGTCTGCTACAAAAGACATGGCATAACAAATGCTATGAGAAGTCCTACAGTATTGTATTTCATTTTACTGAGCCTAACAATCCAGGTATGTTCAAATAAGAAATCCAGTTCTCCATTTTGATTTGTCATACACTTTGGAGGAGCCTGAGCTTCCAGAGGTCCATTTTGGGCAATCCTGCTATACTGAAACATGACAGCTGAACTTCTTTGATGATGCCAATGCTTAAGACATTTCTGCCGCTCATATTCTACAATTGTTTTAAGATTCTATCGAGTGTTTTTAGAGTATTTTAAGTGATGATGACACTGTTCTTTGAGGTGTTTTTTTTTTAAACAAAGTACTGTCCCTCGAACTATGTCACTTAACAAGGAGGAAGGTGACTGACTAACTCAGGCCTCATAAGTAAACATCAAAAAATACTTTTGTGTAGCTGAAAAGAATTTCCCCTGGAGATATGTATCACTTCACAACATGGGTTGCTATACTGGCATATTGACTGTCTTTTTCAAATCTGTCCTTTCTCTACTTTATTCCAGATCAAACTTTTCAAATTGAATGATAAGCTGTCACTATTTGGTCAGAATTTAGTGATCTCATGTCAAGAGACTTCTGTATTGCCTGGTTTTAAAGATTGTCTAGAATACTCAATCAAATAGCCCAATTTTCTTCATTTTCCTGCTACCGGACATAGCAAGCAGTACCTCACTACCCTAGAGGTTCCTAAACTCTCTCTGTCCTATCTCAATTGCCCAAACTTTTCAGATTTCTCTTGTACTGAATTCAGAAATCCTTAAGATCAAAATTGTCTCTTGTCTTTCATTTATAGAATATTCAATATGGGAAGTGTTCTCTAGCTGTTTTTAAGATTTCTAGGTGATATAATGATTATGTTTTCTAAGATAAAAATTAGTATGGTAGAGATGATCAATCGGGATCCTTTATTTACCTATTAAAAGCATTTTATTGGGAATTAGTGTAGAAATCATATCATTCCATAGTTCCATCTTATCCAGCAGTACTGTATAATTGCTACCACAATCAGTTTCAGAAAATTTTTTCCTTCCTGAACTCTGACATCAGCTCCCCTTCACACATCCTTCCTCCTGCGCTCTCCAGCCTCTCTCCTGCCACTGTATGCCTCTCATATGAGTATATATGAGGAGCCCTGGTTCCATAGTGCATGACACCTTGTATTGCTAACTACAATTTCAGCAGTTCTATTCTACCAAGTGTTCTATGGGAGGAAGATGAGACTTTCTGCTCTCAAATTGACTCCATGGGAGTGAGTATAACATATCACCGATGCTCAAAAGTGTTAGTAGGTGCCAAAGGGTCGTGTTTGTTTTTTAATCATTCTGACACTTAGCACTTGTGCAAACTTCTCCATATAAGAGAATAAATAAGTTATAAATACTTTGTAAAAATATATTTCAGAGCTGCAGTGGGAACAATAGAGCTAAGCCATTTCTGCGTGGGTTGCTGTTTTGTAAATTTCCCAATTTCCACATTCTATCTTACAATAGAACCTCCTGCACCCACCATCCCATTTATGCCCTCTATTAAGGAAAGACACTGAGTGTCTTGTGCAATTCAGGAATCCACCTAAATGCTATTTTTAAAGGGAAGATAAGTCAGGATGACCTAACAACATAAGAATGTAGAGCCCCAATCTCTGTCTGTTTCCACCCCTGGCTCTATCCTTACTATACATTCAGCGTATAGTTCTGAGAGCATGAGCCATGTCTCCTCTGGAAAATTCACTATTAGGTAATACATGATTGTGCCCCCGGGAAACACCAAAAGTTAAGGTAAAAATGTGTAATGTCAGTGATTCACTAGAAATTATAGTATTATGTATATTACATTCTGTCTGCCTTTCCATTGTTACCTTGTTGTTATTATGTTAACAGTGATTATTATAGAACTCTAGTGGATTGACATAACAGAAAACCTTAGATTCAGTTTTACTTACTCATTCAGAAAACCTTCAAAATTGGGATGCTTGTCTGATAATTTCTCTGTGTAAATCCCACATTTCCCATCCAAGCCCAGAAGTTAAAGAATTGATGAACACCTATGCCAGGACAAAAGAAAGCCTGGAGTCTCTAACAGACTCAAATGTATGAAGGTGCTAAGATAAGATATTAATTACATAGTTATTTATAGACTGAACATGTAAGACCCATTGATTACAGCTTTAAGCTGACTAATATTTAATATTGTCATGATTATTATTAGGTTTTCCTATGACCTCAATGGACTGTGAGTGACCCATAAAATGTTTATATTGAAAAATATCTTCTTCCATGTGTCCATTTGGTTTTAGAGATGCCCGTATGATTTAAAGTGTCTTCTATTTTTAATCCACATGTATATCACCAATTTCATTAACAAAGAAAATAAAAAGCAACAAGGAAAATAAAATGCTGTGTATATTTCTTCTTGACAGAGGAAATGTATACTTAAGGATATTTTATTTTCAAACTGGAGGAATTAGAAAGGAGAAAGGGGACATTGTTAATATTTATGTTGGAATAGCAGACCTTAATCTGGATACTTTACCACAAATCATTATTTAAAATGTATTCTGACGCATGCAGGGAATACGTAAAAGAAAATGAAAAATATAAGAGAAGATGATAAAATGATGAAAGCTAATAGATCACCAAAGAGTGCATGTTGGTTTCCAAGGTTAAGCCTTATCCCTTTCTTTGAACTCTAGACAGCCAGATTTTCAAAAGCACTTATGATCTTGTCAAGGGCTAACTCAAGAATAAAGGCAGGGTGTGCACACATTTCCAGCTGTAGAAGTTTTCTCAAATGGTGGGAAGGAAGACCTTGACTTTGATTCCACCAGGCCCTGCTTTTTCTACTCATTGGGGATTACTCACATCGTGTTTAAAACTGAAGCGTTCATTTTAAATACTACAAAAATGTGGCACAGAGCGCAGGCAAGGCATCTGTTCCAGCAAAATGTTATGTTTTGATCATTTTCAAAAATGATTTTTCTGTTTTTAAAGAAAGTGTGTGGACATGGAGATGAGTCAGTCACTCTGAGGGGTACTGTATGCTGGGTTATTTTGAAAGCTGCAAAATTTAAAAATACATGGAAAGAAAATAATTTTCCTTAAATATTATTTCAATTTTATTCTTTGACTTAGTATTTTTCTTCTTTTTAAATCTTTCCATATCATCAGATTCATTGCCAGAGGGAAAGAAGGCATCTATAGAATCATCACCATATGGAATTCTAGATAGAAGTCTACAAAAATGGCTTTTCTTATATTTACAGTTCAAGTTCATTTTTTAAAGATTGGTGGATCACTTGCAAAAGTCAATTAATTGGCAGATGTCAGAGTTGTATATTTTCTAATTAGTTACATATATCCCCACACAATCTAGTCCATGACTAGAGGGTAAGCCATTTTAGTATTATATATACTCACCAAATACAATTGCACAAATAGCATATTTTCAATGTGTATCTATGTTGTCTATGTATTATCCAGATTTATATTTGTTTTTTAAAATGGAACACATTGGGATTATTAACATTGATTTGTATCCTAAACTATTCAAGGCAATCATCTGGAATTAAAATATTTGGATACTTTTATGTGGTGTACAGTATACCCAAATTTCAATAATGTGCTTTTTCCTTCTCTTCTATATTAATATTTCTGAATTTTTCCATAGAACTCATGGACAGACTGGAATGCTCTTTGAGCATTCTCATGTGCCCTTTGGTCTCCTTTTCCAGCTTGCTGTCTCACTGAAGCAGGAACCCAGCTTCTAAAAGAGAATTAACACTCTGTTTTCCAAAACAATCATGCTACTTCCAGTGCCTATTTCTTTATTTGGAGAAAGGGAGAAAACAGAATGATAATTTTCTATCTCCTAAATGATTACTCAATTGTGAGATGTCAAAAATTACTTGCAATTGTAAACTACTAGACTTGAAAATACCACCATATTGGTTGAAGCAAATCAGAACAGATACCTAATCTCCTATTTTTTAATCTCTCTTTCTGCTTTTTGGCCATCTACAGCAGCCCAATCAATTGGATTAACCATTCCGAGAGATAAATTGGCTGGTAAAGAAAGCCAACAACACCAGATTGGCTGCTTTTTTTATTGATGTTTTTCACAATATGAAAATATTGGGTGAAAATGGAAAAACTGAGTCAAAAATCCAGATGTTTAATCTTCTCGTTGCCAAATAACCACACCGTTTTTAGTATTCAGATTTGCAATTGAATTTCTCAGTTTTCTTCAGAAAGCCTGTCATCATATAGATATAACTTCAAAGATTCTGTAAACATGAAACTGAAACTGTCCCAAGAAAAGCCTCTCTTTCACCCAAGATAACAGTTGCTTGTGCATCTGCTGTTTTCCTTTCACTAGGCAGCTTCCTGGAAAAAAGAAGACAGGGTTCATTGTTCAAAACCCTAGAATGTATCTCCACCTTGGCCTACAGGGAGCAAGGGGATTCAGTGGTAGAAGCCTCCCTTTCCACACAGGAGAAGGCTTCCATTCTTGGCCAATACACCAATTCTTGACTGCCACCACCATCTGTCATAGAGGCTTGCAGCTACTTGCTGCCCAAGTTTCAGGAGAGCTTCCAGACTAAGACAGACTAGGAAGAAATGTTTGGTGAACTACTTCTGAAAATCAGCCAGTAAAAAAGTCCAATTTGCATAACCGAAGCTTAATCTGCAATGAATCATGGGAATGGCACAGGCCCAGACAGCCTTGTAGTCATTCTGTTGTGCACTGGGTTGCCTTGGAGCAGACTCAACAGCAATTACGTAATAACAACAAAGGCTGCTTTGAAAGAAGATCTTGGTAAGCTGAATTACTGCTGAATTACTGCTATGACCTGGGAAGTTTTTCTCCTGTATTGGTCTACTTAGACATTCAGATAGAGATGATGTAAGATCTGGTCTCTCCTCATAGTATGCCAAAAGTGTGTAAGATGAAATCTTGACAGGCATGTGGCCTAGGCCTGTGTTGCCTTTTTAAACACCGGCCAAGGCATTTCTTAACCATGAAAATGACGTACATCCATTTATCCTACATGTCTTTAATCCAGTCAGCTAATAACACTGACACAGTTCAAATGAGTTTAGCAAAAGGTAAATACTATCCTTAAGTGTATGTGTGTGGGGAGGCGAGGGTGGAGGGTAGGTGGCGGGGGAGAAAAGTTTGAGTTGAAAGCCTTGCCTTTTTACCTATTTTCTGATGCCTGACATTTGTTTGCATTGCCTGTTCTGCACCCAGGCATATATTAATGCAAAACCACAACCACAGCATGTATTATCTGTAATTTCTCTTTTCTCCTCCTTGGATTCACTCCTCTTGAAATATCACATTTTAATTATGTGCATAGCAATGACTTCATTGCTTCTTAACTCAGCAGCAGCCAACTCACTTTCCCCTGATTGTGTGATGACCTGTCCTTGTGGGAGAAACCCATCTGTTTATATTCTTTATGCTGTATCTACTCAAGGAACAGGTTTTATATGTTTTGAAATCATCTTTCCTCATTTCACTCCTGACTGCTTGCCTGGAAAGGAGAAACCAAGGAACCAAGAGAAAATTCCTGCAGCCTATATGAATTTCTAGAAAATCCAATACGCCATGAGTGTAATTGGAATAATTTTTGAGCTCTAAAACTTATCAAAATCTATTTACAAACTATGTATTTGAGGTCAGTGTCAAATGCATTCATAAATCCATTACCATTGCCCTTGGTATATAGTATAACAAATTGTCGCTTTATTTTGATTAAGATTATCTGTGTGGGACCAGGAGATAAAATATTTCTCTGGTTAGTGTGTGAGTGTTGTCAAATGTTCATTTTGCAGATCAGGTTGTCTATCTGGTAATAATAATAGGTTTATGAATTAAATGCCTTTCTGATAAATCATGCCTTCCTAAGGTGAATCATTGGCATAGCAGTAAATATTGAGCTGTCTTCAGTAGTTTCCTTAGTGCCATCCAGTCCATTTTAACTCATCGGACTCACTGTAGAGGAGGGGAAAACAGGCCAAGACAGGCTTCTGAAACTTTAGTTCTTTTACAGGAACAGAAAGCCTAAGTTTTCTCCTCATAGCTTCCGGTTGTTTTGAACTGCTGACCTTGCAGTCAACAGTCCAATACATAAGCCAGTGTTTAGAAAAGTACTTTTAAAAGAAATAGCCCTCTCAAATTACTTTCCCCCAGACTTATTGTTTATACTGCTAAGTGTCATTCATTCAATTCAACTCAGTGACTATGTGTACTACAGACGAAACACTGCCCAGGCCTGGGCATTTCCAAAATTGCGATGTTTGAACCACTGCTTATGCCACCGTGACAATGCGTCTCATCAAGAGTCTCCCTCTTCCCTGCTGCTCCTCCATTTTACCAAGCATGATGTCCTTCTCTTGGGACTGGCGTCTCCTGAGCACATGTCCAAAGCACTTCAGATGAAGTCTCACCATCCTTTCCCCCAAGGAACATTCTGGCTGCACTTCTTCCAAGACAGATCTGTTTGTTCTTTTGAAAGTTCATGGCACTTTCAATATTCCTTGCCAACACCATATTTCCAATGCGTTGAATGTTTTTCAGTCCTCATTCAATTTCCAACTTTCCCATGCATATGAGGCTATTGAAAATACTCTGGCTGGGGTGAGGCATACCTTAGTCCTCAAAGTAACATCTTTGCTTTTCAACACTTTAAAGAAGTCCTGTGAAACAGATTTACCCAATACAATGTGTTGTTTGATCTCTTGACTGCTACTACCATAAACATTGATGCCGATCCAAGCAAGATGAAATCCCTGACAACTTCAGTATAGATTCATCCCTTTATTTCATTTTCCCCCTAAAGTGTGTTTATGCTTTGGTTGTGGATAATGTATACAGAGCAGAATATACATCAATACATCGAGTAAAATTTGGTGACATTGGTTTCTTTCTTTAAGGTGGGCAACCACTCTCCCCCTGCTTTTTGGAAGTATTCCACCACCGTTAATATATATATTTACTGCCCCCTATGCCTTCTATCCAATCAATTCCCTTTCTGTTGTCAATTTTATCACAATTTTATCACAAATTTATCACTGCTAAGTGTCATTCATTCAATTCAACTCAGTGACTATGTGTACTACAGACGAAACACTGCCCAGGCCTGGGCATTTCCAAAATTGTGATGTTTGAACCACTGCTTATGCCACCGTGACAATGCGTCTCATCAAGAGTCTCCCTCTTCCCTGCTGCTCCTCCATTTTACCAAGCATGATGTCCTTCTCTTGGGACTGGCGTCTCCTGAGCACATGTCCAAAGCACTTCAGATGAAGTGCTTTCTGTTGTAAATTTTATCACATACAGATAGTATTAAAAGGAGCATGATGCTCAAGGTATACCCCTTTTCACAAGTTAAGCTAATCTGAGGATATTTATGGTTATTTTTTATTATCTCCAGGAAATGGTTATTTTTTATTATCTCCAGGAAATGGTTTCAGGGATTTATCCACCTTCAATGATGATTGAAAATCTAGTTTCATGAGAATTTGAGATTTGATGGTGCCTTTTTCCCCCTGTTAACCAGAATTCTTCTATAAAATCCTTAAATAAAATATATAGTAATGGTAGTTGGGCACCATCAAGTACTATTGATCTCAGGGCAAAGTAGATAGTTTCTTATAACTCTCAACTTATGTTTACAAGTAATTAGTGAAGATTGCCATCCCCTGCCACAAGAATTCTTCCCCTAGGAGTTTAGTCAAAGAAGATTGCATTGTTCATTTTGAGAAACTCTTGACTATACCTTTAAGGTCCAGGATGATTAAGCCATTCTATCCTGGATATAACGGTTTTTACTAATGGTTACCCATTGTCAACTGGATAAATTAACTATACAAAGAGATAACATCTCAGATTTTCTTTTACCCAGGACAAACTTTAAGTTCTATATTTAGATGGAGCTTGTAAAATATTGGAAAAGTCTCCTCATTTCTTAAAGAAGACACATTTTCATAGAGAAAAATGAATATACTATTTTGCATGCCACAGGTCTACTAAAGATCCAGAGGATAGAAAGCATGGTTGAACATGCTGACACAGAAGTGAAACTTAAGTAAATTCAACCATGTAGAAGTCACACAACTTCCTTATTTGACCACTATACCATAAAGCTCAAAATAACAAATGAAAGAACAATGAACAAGGACAAATACATAGAGACAAAATAACTTATTGCTTAGAAAGGAATGGGTATTGGTCCAAATTAGAAATTAAATTAGGAAGTTTCTAGAAACAAATAAGAATGAAAATACAACATGCCTAAACCTATGGGACACAGCAAAGGCAGTTATCAGAGGATGCTTGACAGTGATAAATGTACATATGAAGAAGGAAGAGAGACTTATGGTTGATATGGTGTCACAAAACATTCAGCAGCTGGAAGAGAATCTACAGAATAACGCTTCTAATAGCAAAATAAAAGAAATTAGAGAAATCAGGATGGTGAGAAATGATTGGGAAAGCAACAACAAACAGCAACACCAAATGGAAAAAATAAACTTAATTAATTAAAAGGTGGTTCCTTGAAACAGAATTGACAAACTGCTAACAAACCTAAAAAAAGTTAGGAAGTATAAAGGTTTGTGGAAGTCACATAATCTTGTTTCAATTTGAAAGGTTACAAGTGGAGTGAAGGGGTGGAGTCTATTGTGTCAATCAGATTATAGCCAATGAGGTCTTTGAGTAGGCATAGCCATTTCCCAAGAATTCTGGGAAAACTGGTAGTTCCTCCTTGGAGGCAAGATACACCTTCCTCTCTCTCTGCTGACTTCCCTGGGAGACATTGCAGCTGTCAAGACAGACACATGGAACTATCCTAGTGCCCTGAGCTGGACAAGCCTGATGGATATAACCAGACCTCTGAAGCAGGAAAAGCCACAGAAAGACCCCTGCCAGTGCTGAGAGGCTTACAATGCCACTGGATCCAAAGACTTTCTACCCATTGGCTTGTGGTTGTCCTGCATTTGGCTTCATTGCATGTGTTTCATGTGTCTGAAGAGAACTGTATAGATTGGAATCAGACATATGGACTAGTATCAGACTTATGCCCTTGGACTAGCCTGGGTTGGTATATCTCCTCAATGCTCAATTGCTCTTGAATATAAGCCTCTTCCTTATACACATATATGTGTCCATGGATTTGTTTCTCTAGTCTGTCAGACTAAAAGCGAGGAGAGGAATTTACAATGGACCCCAATGAAATTTAAAAATTACCTTCACAGCACTATGAAGGATTCTGCTCCAATGAATTCAACAAGTTTGAGAACATGGACAAATACCTGGAAAAACAAACCCTCCCCAACTTATCTTATATGGATGTGAAGGATTTGATCAGATTCATAGCAAAAAAGAAATAGATAAGGTGACTACCAACTAAAAAGAGATCCAGCTTTGCATGAGAATTCGACCAAACATTCCAAAGAGCTGACACGAATCCTAGAGAAGCTCTTCCAGAACATAGAAAATGATGACAAGTTCCCAAACACATTCAATGCAGTAAGTATAACACTGGCTGGGCAAGGACTCCACAAGTAGAGAACTACATGTCTCTATCTCTTGAGCAAAGATTCAAAGATCCTTAACAAAATCTTGGCACAAAGAATACAAAAGTTTTTATTAAAAAAATCTGTCCAAAAGTGGGATTCATACCAGGAAATCAGGAATAGTTCAACATCTGAAAAGCCATCAACATTATCCATCACACTGACAAGATAAAGGACTAGAACAGCATGATAATATCAACAGACACAGAAAAAGAATTTCAACATCTATTCCTAATAAAGATACCACCTTCCAGATATGATCACTGAAGACAAAGGTGTGTGTAAGCAATTGTGGTGAAGAAAGCTGATGATGCCCAGTTATCGAAAGATAAAGCATCTGGGGTTCAAAAGGCTTGAAGGTTAATAAGTGGCCATCTAGCTCAGAAGCAACAAAGCCCACACAGAAGAAGCATACCAGTCTGTGGGACCATGAGGCATCAAAAGGGTCAGATATCAGGCATCAAAGAACTAAAAATTATATCATTATAAATAAGGAAGCGTGCAGATTGGGGAGCCAAGGTCAATCTGCAGGGGAAGTAACATCCCCTTACGGAAGAGTTGTGGGGAGGAGATGAGGCAGTCAGGGCACAGTGTAGCAATGATGCAATATGCATCTTTCCTCTAGTTCTAAAATGCTTCCTCCCTTCCACTATCATGATCTTAATTCTACCTTACAAGTCCAGTTAGACCAGAGGATGTACATGGGTACAAATAGGAACTGGAAACGTGGAATCCAGGACAGATCATCCCTTTAGGACTAGTGGGGAGATGGAGGGAGGGTGGAGTAGAAAGGGAGAACCAATTATGTGGATCTATATATAACCTCCTCCCTGGGGTATGGACAGCGGGGAAGTGGGTGAAGGGAGACATTGGACAGCATCTACAAGACAAAATTATAATAGTTTATAAATTATCAAGGGTTCATAAGTGAGGGGGGAGGGGCAGGGGGGAAAAGGAGCCAATACCAGGGGCTTAAGTGGAAAGAAAATGTTTTGAGAATGATGATGTTATCAAAGGTATGGGTGCACTTTGCATACAATGGGTGTATGGTTGGATTGTGCTAAGAGTTTTATGAGCCCCCAATAAAATGATTTTTAAAAAAGAATAAACAGTAAAATGAAATACCACTTTTTCTTATTCAATTTCTAACTTCCATATGCACATAAGGCAAGATATAGCGATCCTGGGGTTTTGGAACAACAGCAAGCTGGCTGGGAGGAATTACTAAGAGGCAGAAGTAGACAAGTGTGATGGTGGGGCAGGAGGAAGGTAAAAGGAAACAGAGGAACAATGTAGGAGGTAAAGCTATAGAGGTATAAGCATAAGTGTGTACATATGTAAACACACTTATTCATAAAAATAGAGGTATTGGGAGTAGAGCATTTGACTGCAAAAATGGAGGTATTGACCTATGTACATATATTTATATGGCAATATATTGAGGTAGTGGACAGACTTCGGGCCTCTGCTCATACCCTCCCTTAAGGCAAGAACATTTTCTTCTAACAAACTGGGATTTTGTGATGCTCACCATCCTGGCACAATTGCTGAAGACAAATTGGGTGCATAAGCAAAGGTGGTTAAGAAAACAGATAGCGCCGGCTATAAAATATATAGCATCTGCAGTCTTAAAGGTTTGAAGTTAAACAAATGGCCATCTAGCAGAGGAGCAACAAATCCACGTGGAAGAAGCACATCAGCCTGCTCACTTATGAACTGTCTTCAGGACCAGGTAAGAGGCATCAGAAGACATAAAATAAATAATAAAAATACATATTGTTGAAAATGAGGGGGGTCAGAGCAGAGAACCCTGAACCAATCTGTAGACAAAGGGACAACCCTTCACAAAAGGTCACAAGGAAGGGATGAGTCAACCAGGGTGCAGTAGATCCCTGATTAAATACCTATTCTTCAGGTGACTCCTTGAGGCTTACTGAATTCCCACAATAATGATACCTTTCCTGTCTTTCACTGGCAGGCTAGACAAGAGCATGTGCACAAGTATAGATAAGAGATAAGAGCTCGTGACACACGGAATCCAGGAACAGGATTTGGAGTAGTGATACCAGAGGGGAGGGGGAAGATGGAGAAAGGAGGGGAAGAAGGAGGAACTGAGTCTAATGATAGACATATAAACACAACGCCCCACTTCCAGCATAACAAACAACAGAAACCATGTGGGGAAGGAGATAGTGGTTGGTATAAGATGAGCTGAAACCAAGGGTTCAATAGAAAGTAAATGGCTAGAGAAGAATGATGGTAACATATGTACAAATGTCCTTGACGCGATTGGTGTATGGATTGTTTTAAGAGCTGTAATAGTCCCCAATAAATGATCTACTAATAAAAAGTAAAATAAACAAAATGAGAAGCAGATGCCTTTTTTAACAAATGAGGCTGAAAAAACTGGTTAAGAATGAAGCAAGACCCTTACCTCACTCCATACACAAGAACAAATTCAAGGTGGCTCATAGATCTTGAGGATAAAGCCCAAACTATCAGGATAATCAATGAGAGAATTGGAACAAAGCTAACAACCTTAGTGCAGGGAATATATAAGCCATCAGATACCCAAAGGGAGATAAAATAGATGAGTGGGAGCTACTAAAGATAAAACACTTATGTACATGGAAAAATGTCATCAAGAGAGTAAGACAAGAGCCACATATTGGGAAATGATATTTAGTAGTGACATACCAAAGGGTGTATTACTGAAATATACAGAATCTTGCAAACTTAAGATAATAATAATAGTAACAATAATAATAATAATAATAATAATAATAATAATAAAATGAACACCCACTAAGGAGATGGGCAAAAGACTTGAACAGAAAATTCACAAAGGAGGAATTCCAAATGACCATCAAACATATGATGAAAAGTTTCTGATCATTAACCATCTGGGAAATGAAAATCAAAACAACTATGAGGTACTATGTGATAGCCACAAAGATACACTAATTAAAAAAAATCAACAGAAAGCAATAAATATTGGAGGGGTATGGTGAGATAGGGACACTCATTAACAGCTGATGGTCTTGTAGATATGTACAGCCACTGTGGAAAGTTTTGTGCTTAGTTAACTTCACTCAGCCTAATATTCTACAACTCTTTCCATGAGATGAAATGTTTTGTAATTTTGCCATTACTTTTTAGGGGTACATAATATTTGATTGGTGTCTGTGTGTGTGTGTGTGTGTGTGTACACCAGTTTTTAGTCCATTTGTCCATTAATGGGGATTTAGGCTGTTTCCAATTTTTTGTGATTGTGAACATTCCATAGTGAACAATGAAGAGCAGATGTTCAATCATGGTCTGTTTCTTCTGTCTTTTCATTTGTACATTTAGATAATGCCCCTGTTATGGAGAGAGGGGGGGATGTGGAAAAAAGTGGAATAGGGCACTGATTGCATTAATAACAGTTTAACTTCACTTGATGGTATCTATCCACAGAATTATATGTGCATGGATATATTGGATAATGTAAGATAAGGGAAAAAACTATTATAGGGGGGAAATAATGGTTCCTGGGGGGTGGGGAGGTAGGCATAGGGGATGGAGGGGATAAAAGAGATCTGATATCAAAGAGTTCAGGAAAAATAGAATATTTTGAAACTGTGGTGACCCTTGTACAATACTGCTTCATGTGAGTGAACTATGAAATGCTGTATCAGTAAGATCTTCCAGGAAAGTGATTAAATTAAAAAAATATTAAAGTGTGGAATAGTCTTAATAATGAAAAATTTAGCCCTACTATAAGAGCATATGATTATATTTTAGTACAGCTTTATTTAGACAAATATTTCCAATCCTAGCTCTAAAGGACTCTTAGTTTGGCAAGTTATTATTAGCTTATTTCCTCACAAGGAGTTATAATTTTATTACCATACAGTCTTTATGATGTACAAATTCAGGAGTTTGTACTCTGGTAAGTATTAGTGAAAAGTTCTGGTAGTTCTACTGAGTAAATGTTCAACTTCAACTCCTTACCTTAAGGCTAAGCGTTTAAACCCAGTTGTTCCTCCCTGAGAGAAAGATGAGTTTATCTGCTCTTTTAAAGATTTACAGTCTCAGAACTACTAGATATCTTGCCATGAGTCAGAATTGACTCAATAGCTGTGGGTTTGGAGTTGGATAGCAGCAAGAGCATGCTGCTACAGCTTTCCTTCCTAATCCTCCCACAGGATGTGAAGCGCATGACTGGCCTTTGTGCCCAAGCTACAAGTTTTTCATAAATCCTGTCACAAGATCTGCTCTCTTTCCCAGCTCAGAGAAATTTGAGCTTGGATATGGAACCCAACTATATTAAAAGGCATATCGTAATCATTTAAAAATGAGGGAAATATAATAAATGTAATAGGACCTACAAAAATGGAAGTTAGCTGTCTGCTAGAGCATGCATATTTCTTTTCAAGAAGGGAAAGAATCTTTGAGTTTCAAGATGTTCCAAAGCTGATAAAGGCTTTAGAAGAAGGTGACTGATGAAAGACAAAGGAAAGCAAGAATTATAGAGAGCAGCCTACAATTTGGGAAGTTGTTTCTGTATTATCTAATATGATACTTGTCTCTTCATGTGACAAGTAGTAACTGTGCTTGTACAAATCCCAGCCTTTGTGGTTTGAATCTCCCCAGAGAAGTTAGCTGTGGCAGACTACCTGCAAGCAAGTCAGTCGTCGAAATACTATTGAGTACAGTTCCATCCTGACACTCTTGGTGCCTTCAGGAGTTGAAGTTGTTTCAGTAGCAACAGTGGTTAACATATAGCAGTGGTTAACATATAACAGTGGTTAACATATAAACCAGTAGAGAACTCATGATTAGACCTTTCTCATAGAAGGGCAGACATAGGGCCTTCAACTATTTTTTCAAGCAACCTCATGTGGCAAAATTTTCTCTAGAAGAGGCGAAATAATGTTTATTGTACGCATACATAAAATTTACCCTTCCACCCTAATCCTAGTGAAACTTGTCTTTATTATTGTTGTTGTGAGATGTCATAGAGTTGACTTCAACCCATAGAGATCCTGTGCACAATAGAATGAAACACAGTACAGTCCTGTGCCGGCCTCCCAATTGTCTCGATGCCCGAGTCTCTTGATCCAGTCACTGTGTCAACCCGTCACCTTGAAGGCTTTCCTCTTTTTGGCCACCCTTTCACTTTACAAAGCATGTTTTCTGTAGGAACTGGTCTCTCCTGATAATATGTCCAAAATATAAGACAAAGTCTTGCCACCCTTGCCTCTGAGGAACGTTCTAGCTTTAACTTCTAAGACAGATAAGTTTTCCCTTTTAGCAGTACATGGCACTTTCCATATTCTTCTCCAGTACCACAATTCAAATGCACCCATTTTTCTACAGTCTTTCTTATTCAATGTTCACCTTTCACATATATTTGATGAAATGGGGAATACCATGGTTTGCATCAGGTGCACCTTAGTCCTCAAAGTGACATCCTTGCTCTTCAACACTTGAAAGAGGTCATGCACAACAGGTTTCCCTAATGCAACCCGTCTTTTGATCTCGTAACTGCTGTTCCCTGAGCACTGATTACAGATACAAGCAAGAGATAGTCCTTGACATAGTCAACCTCTTCTCCACTTATCATGACGCTAGCTACTGATCTAAATGTGAGGATTTTGGTTTTCCTTTTAGTGAACTGTAATCCATCCTGAAAGCTGCAATCCTTGATCTTCATCAGCAAGTACAGCAAGTCCTCCTCTAGCAAGGTTGAGTCATCTGTATATCACAGGTTGTTAATAAACCATCCTTGAAGCCTGATGCCACATTCTTCATATAACCCAGTTTCTCTGATGACTTGTTCAGCACTGACCAAGTGTGGTGAGAAGATACAATCCTATCACACAACTTTCCTGACTTTAAAACATGCGATTCTTCCTTGTTCCATCCACAGAACTGCCTCTTGATTCATGTACAAGTTCCAAATGAGCACAATGAAATTCTGGAATCACCATTCTTCTCAAGGTAATCCATAGTTTGTTATGATCCACACAGTTGAATACCTTTGCGCAGACAAGTAAATATCTTTCTTGTCATCTCTGCTTTGAGTCAAGGACCACTGGACATCAACAATGATATCACTTATTCCACATCCTCTTCTGAATCTAGCATGATCTTAAGGGAAATTGTCCATATAGGTTATCTTCACTGTTAAGCTGTTGCCTCTTCCCCGTCCCCAACTTCTATGATGACATTTGTTAAGCTGGAGTTGGAACTCTGCAGCATACATTTCTGCTTTGTAAGAAGACTCCATATTAGGCACTGTAAAGAGAGGGTACTAGAAGGGGATTGTAATTTGCTTTTCCCAATTGCTTTTCTTTTTAGTGCTACCCCAGAAATGCTCTTTACTTCAGCAATGGCAGTGCCTTGTCATAGCAACTTCTGAATCTTCTTTGCGGTTTTTTTAGGGCACCACATCAGACAAATACCTGTTGTCACTAAGGAGACTCAGACTTAGTGCGTCGTCATGTATAAGAAAGTAATAGGGTTTTAGAAATTTCTTCCAAT
Source organism: Nesogale talazaci (assembly GCA_004026705.1). Classification (NCBI taxonomy): domain Eukaryota; kingdom Metazoa; phylum Chordata; class Mammalia; order Afrosoricida; family Tenrecidae; genus Nesogale; species Nesogale talazaci. The sequence continues at coordinate 20,502 of PVJH01004840.1, read as the reverse complement.
GTGTTTCTGGGTAGATTCAAAATTCTGATTTTGGGGATACGAGCTGAGGATATTAACTTTTTGCACTATCCACAAATTCTTAAAGAACCAGTCTCTTGAAGTGTTCTGAGAGTCACCAGTACTATCTTAGTGTCCAATCTTAGTGTCAATTATCCCAACCTCCAAACTTATTTTCCCCAGCCCTACAGGTAGGAACTCTCTGTGATATTACTATTTCCATGATCTCTTGTAATTTCCCTGTTACACTTCAGTTCTTACAAACAAAGTGAACAATTATTTGCAAGCAGTGATCTTTGTTCAAATCATTGGTATCGTTTCTATCTTTTGGCTAACCTTGACTGAATTGCAGTGAAGAATTGACACCAAAAATTAGTTATTTTGTTGAAAACCTCATAACTAACTTGTATTTGTGACAATGCAGATCTGACCAGTGTGTTTGCTTAAATTTTTTACTCATGGAGTTCTCCCAGGATAGCCTCTAGCTAGACACCTGCAGAGACTAAGTATTGCTTTTGCTGTTGTTATTGTTTTTCCTAGCTTACTACAACCCACTTAAATTAGTCAAGCCTTTTATGGTTTCAGGCACAGAAATGCAAACAGAATTAGAGGGCGCCCAAAGATGAACTGCTTGAGTCATACAGCATACATTGAGGGACACAGGGGAATCTCACAGGCACTAGATATACCGCAAGGATGAAGCAGTTCTTTTACTTCTTTTATTATTTCTGTCCCCCAATGTAACATACAGTTACACAAACACACACACACGCACACACCTCTGCTTTCTGTTTCCTACTGTCAAATGGTACGAAACCTTCCTATTGATTTAAATATCACAAACTCACCACCAGAGAGAGCCAACATTTGCTTTATTTCTCTTGGTTCCAAATTTTAAAATACCAAGAAAAGAATTAATTGGTATAATTTTGAACAGGTTTCCCTATTTGTTTATAAGCCTAGTGATGAAGTTTAGGACTGGAGGTTGACATGAATATTGCTCCAATTTAAAACCTAAAGTTGGAGCTTAGGAAGCATTTCCCAGCAGAAGGGTGTACCTAGGCATGCGAAATAAGAGATACCCACTATCCCACTCTTCCTGGAACTCTGATGGCATCGTGAATTATACATTGGGCTGCTAACCAGAGATCAGCAGTTTGAAACCATGAGTTTCTCCACAGGAGAAAGATGAAGTGTATACTCCTGTAAAGAGTTATGGTTTTGGAAACTCACAGAAGCAGTTCTACTCTGGGCGATAGGGACATTATGAATCAGAATCAACTTGATGACAACAAAGTTTGATCCCACACTTCAAGAAGTTGCAGTGGCATGGTGTGGGGCTGTTTACTGCAAGATCAGTAGTTTAAATGGACCTGTTACTCCAAAGGAGGAAGAGGAGGCATTCTGTTTCCATAAATATTTACAGCCTCAGAAATCCAAGGGGCCACTTACACTCTGCCTTACAAGGTAACTATGAGTCAATGTGCACTCAAAGGTAGGGAATATGAGTGATTATACTCTACACCACTTGCTTGTCAGTTTGTTGTACTGTGGTGACTTGTGTGTTACCAGGATACTGGACAGTTTGCCATCACTATTTCCAATTCAGGCAGGGCCACCCATGGTGAAAAGAGCTCAGCAGAGGTATCAGGCAAAGACAAATTAGGAAATAAGTAGATCATATCTATGGCTTACTATTTTGGAAATGAAACATTCAAGAAGAACAATGTAATATTTGCAGGCAAAAAGAACATTTTAAGATCCACCTTGTACAATGTTGTCTGTGAAAGGAGAATATGGTGCTCCCCCAAAGGAAGACTAGTTTATATAACTATTATTCAAATGTAGCAACAAACAATAAAACCAATGATGAAGAAAACAAAGAATTCTATCAACAGCTGTAGTTTAAAAGCAATCCAGGATGTTATCCAGTGATAATTATTGGTGAATGCTATTAGAAAAAATGTGGAAGGATCAGTAGTTAGAAAATATGGTGCTGTTGAATCATTAAGAAAGAGATTGGGGACTTGAATACAAGGATCTAGATATAACCTCCTCCCTGGGGGACAGACAGCAGAAAAGTGGGTAAAGGGAGGTGTCAGACAGTGTAAGATATGACTAATAATAATTTATGAATTATCAGGGGTTCATAAGGAAGGAGAAGGGTGGGTGAATATGAGGAACTGGTACTAAGGGCTCAAGTAGAAAGCAGATATTTTGAGAATGATGATGGCAAAAAATGCACAAATGTGCTTGACACAATGGATGTATGTATAGATTGAGATAAGAGTTGTATGAACCCCAAATAAAATTATTAAAAAACAAGACAAAAGAAAGAGGGGGCTTGGAGTAGAAACACAAAGTCCATCTGTATTCACTTGGACTTCCCCCCACAGAAGGATTGCAAGAAAGGGCCTGAAAAAAGGAGAGAAAAATTCAAGTCTCAACATGAAATACCGAAGGATTCTATGGACAAATATTGGATTATTTAAGAAGCATAAAAATGTAATAAACCTCCACTACACCACAAAAAAGACCGGACCATGTTCAACCATTTCATTGGCATCTCATCAAGAACTGATGGTCTTAAAGTAAGAGGCTCAAGCTGCATTGAAGGCATTGGTGAAAAAATAAGGTTCAGAAACTGACAAAACAGCTGTTGAAATGTTTGAACAACCTGGCGCACATCTGAAGGGGCTCACTCATCTATATCAAGAAATTTGAAAGACAGCTAGCTACCTGGCCAACTGACTGGCAAAGTTCCACATTGGTACCCATTTCAAAGAAGGAGAATTAAGAAGATTGTGGAAACTAATGAACAATATCATTAATATAACATGAAAGTAAAATTTAGTTCAAGATAATTTTTTGAAACTGCTGCAGTAGTATATTGATAGAGAACTTTTAGAAACTCAAGTTGGATTCAGATGAGGACGCAGAAGTAAAGATGTCGATGATGTCATAGGTATCTTGACTAAAAGCAAATATTATCAGAAAGATGTTTGATGATGTTTGTCAACCCGGTAAAGACACTCAGTTGTGTGAGTCATAGAAACCTATGGATGCCACTGCAAAAAATGCTGGGAAATCATGAAAACTTAATTGTCATGGATAAAAACAAGGTCAAAATTTGGGCTTGTGTTTATAGAGGCTAATGACTCCAACGTGAGATGCTGACACAGAAGTTAAGAGAATTCAAAGTTTAGATGATGACACAGAGGCTACCGAATCCACGGTGAGATGGGAAGCTGTGGACAACTCCCTAGATTGGAAGACAACACTGCAGGCCATTCACTCATGTCCTCAGAACTAGTGGCTGATCAACAAGACTTAGGTCCAGACCCAGAAGAAAAACACAAACAAAAATAAAATCAAACTTTGCAAAGGTTCCACTTCTATTGCAATCAGAACACACACACACACACACACACACACACACACACACACACACCCCAGAGACAATTAATTACCTGAGTAAGTTGTATTCTACCCTGATCTTATCCCATGGTGGATGCTTGCAACAGATTAGCTGTGATTACATAGCGCTAAATTAAGTCATGGGGGATTACTAGGTGTGAACTGCCAAGCAACTGAGAATTCTAGCCCAGCAAAATTGATACAGTACCTTTCTTTTCAGTACCTTAACTATCACAGAATAAACAAATCTGTGTTGGGCATCATGTAGCCAGAATGCTACTTATAAGAAAGAATGGTGAGACTTGGTCTCTTGTAGATCATGTCATCAGGAGGAAGCAGTGTCTGAAAAAGGCTGTTATGTTTGGTAAAGCAGAGGATCAGTGGAAAAGAAGAATGCCCTGAATAGGAAAAATTGGTAAAGTGGCATGGGCAAAGTTGTGCTTTTTTCTGTTGTAGATCATGTTGCTATATGTTAGAATCAACTATGAACAATATCCTGCTCTTATTACACTCCCTTCCCTCATCCTTTCTGTGGCTACAGGACATGAGGGTTCTAGGTCCTTGTTTTGTAGAAACAACTATCAATCATTCTTAATAAATTTTGTGGATGTGTCCTTGGTACATGGTTATTTCTGTAAGTATTAGAGCTTGAAATGACTTTCTTATTTTTAAAATGTCATTATAAGTCTCACAATTATTTAGATGTGCCAAAGAATCAATTAATTGTCATAAGTATCAAACTCATTTCTGTCAGTGTTTCTGGGCTGACTCTGACATTCTTTAGGAAGAAAAGAGTCTATGTTAATTAAGATCACATCCTAAACACTGGCTTAGGGGTTTTTAACAAAATTTTTTTAACCCTTATCTTATGAAGTGAGCATTCTCTCCATTTTTTCTTCAAAAGAGTAAATTGCAACTTGCTGTAATGAACTTATTTGCACAAACTTATAAAATGATATTTGAAGGCCATGAATTTATTATCATAATCCATGAGTCATCTCTTTAAAAATTACTTTACTATCAAATAACTGTAAAACTGAACGGTTATCTAGCATCTCACCTAAAATCCCAGACATTTAATGTTTAACTGGTATATAATTTGTCATCCCATTCAATGAGCTGCTTCATTTATTGAGCTTGCTATAACTTTTATTGTTTTGTTTTTGTTTTTGTTAATAGTGCTGTCTTGAAATACAGCCATACTCAGTCTTTTATTTATGTACAACTTTCATTTTACTACAACTGAGATGAAGAGTGATTGACAAAAACCATTTGACCGGCAAAGTCTAAATAAAATATCCACTATATGAATGGTCCTTTACAGAAAAAGATTGCCAAGTCCTCTTCTAGACCAAAAAGGTAAAAAGACAAAGTCAACTCCCTCAAGTTGCCTCTGATCCATATGCCAGGCAGAAAAGACCTTGTGGATCTTTGGGCCTGCACAGATGTTCTCTCGTGGAGCAGCTGGTGGAATTGTCCTGCTAACCTTACATCTGGCAGCGAATTTGTAATCAACTACAACATGAGCAAAATGTGACATTATTATTATCTTATCTCTTTACTGGGAGCCCTGGTGGCATGGTGGGGTAAGGGGTGGTGGGCTACCAACCACAAAGTCAACTGTGTGAGCTCACCGTGGTAGAGAGACGAGACTTTCTGCTCCCACAAAAATGTGCAGATCCAGAAACCCAGACAGGAAGCTCCACTTTCTCTATCAGGTCACCATGAGTCAGAATGAACCAGACTGCAGAGAGTTATTTTTATTTTTAAATATCTTCTAGTGCTAACCCTTTCCCACTGGGTGAGCCTATGAAGTTACACATCGTGATGGCCCCTGGAAGCATATGAGGAGTCTGGAGTACTACACAGATACAGTGATGGAGATATGGGCCAAGAGATGAATCACCAAAGAAAATATAGATGATGTAGCGTTTGCTATTTTTAGGAAAATATTTTATAACTTTAGGAAATAAGCTTATTTTTAAAAGTGTTGCAAGTTTTATGAACATATTCATTTATCAGATAATTTAATAGTTTAAATATTTAAAAAAAGAGAATTGTGCATTCATCATCACAATGAATTTTAGACATTTTCTTCTTTCTTGTACTCCTTATTAGCTCACCTCTGTCCCCCAACGTCCCCTGCCACACGCCTAAGAAGCTATGAAAGAAACTATTGATCCAGTCATGGTCTCAGTAGATTTACCTATCCCAGATTTCATATAAACAAAAGCATATAAAAACGACATTCAAGAACCCCCCAAGGAACCCCAACAATAACAAAAGAAAAGAAAAGCCTCAATTAAAAAGAAAACAGAAAATAATTTAAAAAAATTCTAACCAACTTTAAATGAGTCAAAATGGAGGAAAAAATAAGATGTTAACAGAAGACTCTCAGGGAGGGGACAAACCAGTTAGGGTGCTGTGGAGCAATGATGAAACATACAATGTTCCTCTCATTCTTAGTATTATGATCCCAATTCCACCTTACAAATTCTGCTGGACCGGAGGATGTACACTGGTACAGTTAGGAACTGGAAACAGGGAATCCAGGACAGAAGAACCCCTCAGGACCAGTGGTGAGAAGGGTGATAATGGGAGGCTGGAGGGAAGGTGAAGCAGAAAGAGAGAACAGGTTGCAAAGGTCTATATCTAACCTCCTCCCTGGGGGATGCACAGCAGAGAAGTGGGTGCAGGGAGAACTTGGATGGTGTAAGATCTGTCCAAATAATAATAATTTATAAATTATGAAGGGTTCACAGGCGAAGGGATAGTGGGGAGGGAGAGGGAAATGAGGAGTAAATATCAGGGGCTCAAGTGAAAAGCAACTGTTTAGAGAATGATGAGAGAAACAAATGTACCAAAGTGCTCAGCACGAAGGTTGTATGTGTGGATTGTGATGAGTTGTATGAGCCCCCCAATACAATGATTTAATAAACAAAAACAAATGAAAGTATTTATAAGTATTATATGCAGCCTTAAATTGGTCTTGCATTTTCATTCAAGCATGGTAACTCAAGATTCTTCCGTGAAAATAAAGTCTCACTAAATGGTAAAAAAAAAAAAAAAAAAAAAAAAAGGTGTTAAAGTTTAACCTTTCTATATCTGCATTAGTTCACTTTTCAATTTACTCTTACCTGATAGCAAGTTTATTGACATCCCTGCTGAGTGACCAGAGGGGATTCTCTAATAGCTTCGTCCACATAAGGATCCTGCAAATTGATTTGGGGATTTCTCTGTTATCCATAGCCTTCTGTAAATTGATTGCTTAGAATTTGTTCTAATATTTTTCCCTCCTCTGGTCTTGAATTTTATTATTTATACTCCTTAGATCACACAGGCTGGTATTCTTATTCTGTGTGTATTTAGCTGACAGTTCACTTATTTTTAGACAAGTCTTTAAGACTCCAGACAGTATTTTTTTCTGATAGTCAGGGACCACACTTGGCTACAGCACCCATGTCTGCAGTGATCTTTTCATGAAGGCAAATATCTAGAAGGGCAACATTATAAGAACAGATTGTTCATATGTTAGGACTATGATTAAGTTCAATCTGAAAATCCATTTATAAATCTGTGGTTTATATGCCTTTGGTCCACTTTACAAGTATCATTTTCCTTTTAAGTAGTAATACAATAAATCATCCCCATGGGGCATATGGTAATTCCATTAATAGTATTAATTTAACCAATGTTATTGTATTTAAAATACTGTTGAGAAAAGAAAATTATACATGCACAGGACAGGTTTTAGACTAAAATACATGAATCATTGGCTTGTATAGATTAAACGCAAAATATGAGGGTTGGGAATAGGACAAAAAATAATGCTCATTCACAAAGATAGAACGATGTCTGCTGGAAGAAGATATAGCATTTCAAAGCAGCACATTTATCAGGAATTCTCAAAGCAAGAAATTTAGCTGAGCCCTGGTGGCGTAGTAGTTGCGTGAGGGACTACGGCCCGCTGGGTTGACGTTTCAAATCCAGCAGCAGCTCTCCCAGAGCAAAGCTGGGCTTCTTACTCCCACCAGGGCAGTGATGCCATAAAAAAAAAGCGATGTACAGTGACAATGAAATCAATAACCTTGGGAAGGTAGCCATGTTTCATCTCACAGTAGGGCATTTTAGCCTTAAATCCAAGGGGAGGAGGCGTAGGTAATTCAGTTCCTTTAATCTGCTACAGTTGTGGTTAAGGTAAAACCCAATTCACATAGTGAGTTTCTAAATTGGATACTTCTGATATGGATGATTAAGAACACTGTGTACCTTCAATGGACAGAGTTGAAATTCTGTTTGTGTTTATCATGAAGCCATAGGTCTAAATCACCAAGAATTGACTAGAAGCTGGGTCAAAGATGCATCTTGTTATTATTCTTAAGAGTGCATAACAAAGGCCCTTGTCAATGCTAGATGTACTTTTGAAAGATTGTTTTATGACTAAGTTAAGCAGTATATTTCTCTGCATTAAAATTCTACAAGTTCTGAATTTTTTTCATATAAAAATAAAGAGAAAAGGGAAATGCAGAGGTTTATCTTAAAATGTGTATGTGAAATCCAAAATTTTTAATAAGAATACATTTTATCCTTCTAGTAACCTATTTTTGTCTCACTTCACAACTGAGATAAGATAATGTTTTTATTTATTATGTGTCCTTGATAAGTGATTTACTTTTTCATTGCGAGATGCCACCACCATTTGTAAATCAAATTTGTAAATCAAGGAGAACAGTATTTTAAATACAATAGCATTGGTGAAATTAATACTATTAATTGAATTACCATATGCCTCATGGGGAGGATTCATGCACCATTTGAATGAATAATAAACTATAGGAGGGTACGGGTATAAGCAAGGTGGCATATCCAGAAGTCCAGTAAAGAGATGCTGCTGACCTATACTATTGTGCATAGTAAAGAAACATCTGGATCGTGGAACACACCTTGAAGTACAGATGCTAGTTTTTACTGATAGACTGGATGTGATGTATCAGAAAATTTGTAAATCAAGGGTAACTCTAGTGTTGGTTTTTTATCTGAACCAAGAAACAACTCAGTTGCATTGATAGTATTGGGTAGTTCGCAAAATAAGTTTGAGGAGCATGATCCAAGCTTGATTTTGCTTGTAGAAATAGTGTTCTTTGTAGTTTAATATTAGATTTGAATGAAAGTTTTAAACTAGAGAGATGTAATTGAGAGAGGACAGATTATGGTTAAGTTTGACTGGATAAGATTACCAGAACCTAGGGTTTTATATAAAAGTAAGAAGTCTGAAACTTAGGGCTCTACAAAGTGTTTCAATATAGGAAGCAAGAGAGTCATTCAAGGAAGACTGAAAAGAGTTGAAAGCAAAGGAGATATGATAGGCTAAAGCTAAATATAATAAATACATTGAAAATCTGTGACCAATGTAGACCGACTGTTGATCTCTGCCCAGCTTTGCCCTGGTTTGATAGCCCAGACAATCCTTGATTACACCTGTAGTGAAGTTATTTTATTTAGTAAAACAAATTATTACTTATTTAGCATGAGGTTGCATACCCATAGACGCTCTTTGCAGTCTCATTAAAGGAGCAACTGAGAGCTCAAGAGAGCTCAACTATGAACTCACGATTACTTTTAGCAATGTGAACATCATGGGTAACTTCAAGATTAGCACCATGATAAACACAGATGAAGATCTGGGGCTCAGGATTGAATGTGATGGGAAATTTGAAGATATTTAATAAAAAAAAGCTACATAAGAGAATGTTCTTGATTGGGGGCAGAATTATAAGCTTTAGCTAAAAAGTGGATGGTTTTATTGTGTACAGTGGATCTCTCCATTTCTTTTGTGCCTCTTCTCCATTTATCTGCCTTCTAAATTCTGGATTCACCAGCGATAAGTTCCAAGACCTTTTTCTTGTGACTTCATAGATTTACATGACTCAAAATGTAATACAATATTGGCAATATCCAATCCCAATAGTTTTTTTTTCAGTCCTGACATCTTCTCATTTGAATTAAATATCTATAATTTGTTTTAACTTTATTATCGCCAAATGGATTTTGTTTGTGTGTTCCTCTTTCCCAACTTTATCTCTACCTCATATCTTCTCTGCTATGTGCTCGATATTAGACACTTTTAGTCAAAAATCTAAAAATGATCCTTGAAATTTTCTCCCTATTCATGATCCATGTTACATTAATCAGCAAGTCTTGACAATTTTACCTTAAAATATACATTTTATATGAGCCCAGGGCAGCCTATGCATTACACTCACTCTTCATGCTTTACCCACTGTTCTTAAATTTAAAAAAGGAAACAACAAGAAACTTACTTCTATCCCTCTATACCGTTCCTGTGGGTTTTTGAGATTGCAACTCTTTATTGGAGCAGAAATCCTCATCTTTCTTTCAAGGAGCCCCTGGTGGCTTTGAATCACTGCTCTTGTAGTGAATAGCATAGCTTATCACCTACTGTACCACCTAGCGTCATTTTTTTGTTCTATGTTAAATAAAAATCTGTTACATTGAGAGAAATGAAACAAAATTTAAGCCTCAAGTTACAACATCAGAGGATTGACATGCAAAATATCGATGCTGAGCTGTAAACCTCAAAATATTAAAGATAAATGATAAGTCATGATAGCAAAAATAATTAGTTCAATCATGTCAGGAAACAGCACATGATCAAAATCTAAGAGTCATAGAAAAAAATGAGCTTAAATCACACTGACACATTGTAGAAAAGCCAGTCTCTAGGAATTAATACAATACTAGTAGAATTGTTTCAACAATTTGATGCCACTCTGAATGCAAGTCCTTATCTATGTTTAAAAAAGGACAGCTACATTGCCAACTAATGAGAGAGTCCATGTGTGCTCATTCCAAAAAGAAGCACTGCAGAAATGATATAATAATAGGATTATCAGCACAAGTAAACTTTCTTAAAGGTAAATAAAAAAATGTTTGTAGCAACATATCAGTGGAGAATTTACAAATTTTCAAGCCATATTCTTGGCTGTAAGAAATGGAAGAATAGTATTTACCACTGTTCTATTAAATATACAAAGGCATTTGACTATGTGTAGCAAAACAAATCAGGGATCATTGTAAATGTGAATTGCAGAGGATTCAATTGTGTTTATGCAGAACCTACAAATAGACCAAGAGGAAATTGTGTAAAGAGAAAGACTCTCATTCAAAAAAAAAAAAAACAGCTCACATAGAGAGAAAAATATACAACCAGTGATATTTACAACCTAAAAAGATGACATTAAGGGTCTTTATTAACATCTCCAGATGGACATGCAATTTTATGACATTATTGATAGCATCTGGTGAAATTGATACAAGTGAGACAACTATGAGGACTTGTCTGAACACCATACGCCTTTCAAAGTGTAGAAGAGCATTTGGCAGCTGCACTACCTACAAGGCCCTGTTCATCTTGTTCTGATCTTTGTCTCCTCTGCACCTTCTCTGTAAGTACTGAAGCTGGACTCCTCAATGTGTCCATTGACTAGAGCTCTAGGTACCTGTCATCATAGATAGTACCAAACCTTCCTTCAGGATGTCAATGAAACTATCTAAATTTGCTTACCCTCCTACCTCATATGAATTTGTATTTACTTTTGCAATAGTCTTTGTAATTTGTACTCAACCTTTGGTTTATTGAAACACTAGCAAATTATAACTAATTTAGTGTCTTAATCCCTCCAAAAAACCTGATATTCTGGAAGGACACAATTGAGTACACATGAATCATCTATATATAGATATATATATAGAATCATCTATATTATATATAGAATCATATATATATATATATATATATATATTCCATTTAGGTGGCCGTGAAAAGTTGTTTGAATGGTTGCTATTGTTGTGAAAGTGCCATCAAATCAGTTCAAACACAGAGAGAACCTGTACAACAGAACAAAACAATTCCCAGTCGTGCACCATGCTCACAATTGTTCCTGTGCCAAACAATTATAGCCGCCACTGTATTGATCCAGCTTATTGAGGGCCTTACTCTTTTTTGCTGCTCCACCACTTTACCAAGCATGATGCCCAAATTCAGGGACTGGTCTCTCCTGAAAATTTGTGCAAAATATATAAGACTAAGTCTCACTACCCTAGCCTCTAAGAAACATTCCAGTCTTACTTCTTCCTAGAGTCTAGAACCTGGAGAGATTAGTTTGTTCTTTCAATATTATTCTCTGGCATCACAATTCAAATGCATCAGTTCTTCTTCAGTCTTCTTTATTCAATGTTCAACTTTCACATGCATAAAAGGCAACTATGGCTTAGATTAGGCACACGTTGATCCTCAGAGTAACATTCTTGCTTTTCAATACTCTAAACAGGTCTTGTGCAGATTTACACGATGCAACATCCTTTGATCTCTTAGTTGCTCCTTCTGTGAGCATTTGTTGTGCATTCAAAGAAAAAAAAACTCAAGAATGTTAACTTCTTCTTTTAATCATGTTGCTACTTATTGGTCCAGTTGTGAAGGTTTTGGTCTTCATTACATTGAACTGTAGTCTTTACTAAAGGCTACAATTATTGTTCTTATCTGCAACTATTGTCCTCTTCATTTTTAAGGAGCAAAGTTGTAACATCTGTATATTACAGGTGTCAATAATTTTCCTCGAATCTGGATGCAACATTCTTCTCACCTAATTCAGGTTTTCTGGTGAATTGCTTAATTAACAGATTGAACGAGTATATGAAAAGATATGATCCTGACACTTTTCCTGATTTGGGGCCATGCAGCATTCCCTTATTCTGTTCACCCAGCTGCACCTTGATCTATGCACATGCTCCATAAAGGTACAGTGAAGTGTTTTGGAATTCCTATTTGTCACAGAGTTATCCATAGTTTATTGTGGCACACACAGTTGAATGCTTTTGTAGAGTCAATAAAACTTAAATAAGCACTTTCCTGCTTTGAGACAAGATCCATCAGTGATAGTATCCCTTATTTCATATCTTCTACTGAATTGAGTCTGAACTTCTGGCACTTCCTGATCAATGTACCGCTGCAATCATTAATGGACGATCTTAAGCAAAATGTTACTTATGTGCAATGTCAGTGATATTGTTATATGGTTTGAGCATTCTGTTGAGTTGTCTTTCTTTGGAATGGCCACAAATATGGATCTCTTCCTGTCACTTGTCCAACTAGTTGTCTTCCAAATTTCGTGACATTGATGAGTGATACTTACAGTGCTTTATCAGCTTGTTGAAACATTTAAATTGGTATTCCGCCAATTCCTGGAATCTTGTTTATAGATAATGCTTTCAGTACAGCTCGAATGTCTTCCTTCACCACCATTGCTTCTTGCTCATATGAAATGGTGGATTGTTACTAATTATTTGGGGAACAGCAACTCTGTCTACTTTCCATCTTCTCTTGATGCTTTCTGTATCATTCAACATTTTGTGCATAGAATTTTTCACTATTGAAATATGAGGCTTGACTTTTTTTTCTTGAGTTCTTGTGGTTTCATATATCCTGAGTGTGTTCTTTCCTTTTGGTGTTCTAGTTCTAGGATGGGGGAAAATTTCACGATAATATTTGTCTTTATCTTCTAGAGCTGCCCTTTGAAATTTTCTAGTCAGCTTTCCTCTTTCGTTTCTTCCATCTGCTTTAGCTAGTTTATGATTAAGACCAGTTTCAATCTCTTCTGACATCCACTTTGATCATATCTTTATTTCCTATCTTTGTTACTGAGCTTTTTCTTTCTTCATGAATGATGGTCTTTATGTCTACCCAAAGCTCATCATGTCTTCTGTCATTAGTCTTGAATGTATTAAAGCTGCTCCAAAATGTTCTTTAAATTCAGGTGGAATAAACTCAAGGTCATATTTTGATTCTCGTGGACCTGTTTCATTTTCTTCAGGCTAATCCTGAACTTACCTAAAAGAAATTGATGGCCCACAGCAGTGGTCCTCAACTTTCCTATGACTGCAACCCTTTAATACAATTCCTCATGTTGTGGTGACCACCCCCAACCATACAATTATTTTTTTGCTAACTCATAACTGTAATTTTGCTACTGCTATGAATTAGGTGACCCTTGTGAAAGAGTCATTCAACCCCCAAAGGGTTTGCAATCCATAGGTTGAGTCTGGTCTACAGTCAGCCCTTGGTCTGGTTTTAGCTGTTGATGCTGAGTATCTTCATTTTCTTTTCCCACAGATGGAGTCAACTTGATTTCTATGTATCTGAAGAAGTTGGAGTACTGCTGAAAAAAAAAAGATATTTCTTAAGAAAAAGTCTTTGGTTTTTCAAAATTCTATCATATGATCTTGATTCATTGCTATCATGAAAATTATATTTTCCAACTACCATTCCTTCTATTTGTTTCCAACCTTTTCATTCCAATTGCCAATAATTATCAATGCCACTTGTTGACATGCTGGATCAATTTCCAACTGAAGTCATTGGTATAGTTCTTCAGTTTCTCCATCACTAGCTTTTGTGGTTGACACAAAATGTGAATGATAGTTATTTTGATTAGATTTCTTAGAAGGCTGACAGATAGAATCCTTTCATAGATATCAATATCCTTTTTGAAAATGACTGCGATGCCTTCCTCTTGATTTTTATCATTCAAGCATTATAAATCATATGATTTCCCCCATTTTATTCAGGGCTCTTACAGATATTATAACAATCCATAGCTCAATTAAATCAAGCATGATTGTAAAATTGTTGCCACCATCATTTTTGAAACATTTTCTTTCTTCTTGCACTCTTTGATATCAGCTTCCCTTTATACACATGTGTACCCACCTTTCCCCACCCCAACCCATCGGAATCCTTGTTATTATATTAAATATCATTATTGCTATCCCCTTCCCCCAGTGTACCTGTTCTTACACCATCCAATGTATTCGTTCACCTGCCATTCTATTATTCATTCCCCTCAATTGGAGCTATAGTGTCATCTTTGCTCTCATTTCCCCCTTCCCCCCTTAACCTCCCCTGTTTTTGTACTCTAGGAATCTTTACTCCCATTACAATTCCTGAAAGGCTTATCTATCTTGGACTTCATAAATTGAACAATCTTAATTATACACATAGACATATATAGGTCTAACAGGATTTATGAGATAAAACTAAGACCATAATAATAGGGGGAGGAAATATTAAAGAAGTAGAAGATAACTATATGTTTCAGTGGTGCTATAGTGCACCCTGGATATATCATCCCTTACATATGTCCCTTTTGTGAGGGACTGTTCGATTATCTTCCAGGTGGGGTTTGGGTCTCCACTGTTTTTGTGCCCCTTCACTTCAATTTGGTTGCTTGCTTTTGAAATTCTGATAGTTATTCCCATTGACAACTTACGATCAACTGGACTGCTATGCTTCTTCCATGTGGACTTTGTTGTTTCCCTGCTAGATGACCATTTGCTTAATTTCAAGCCTTTATGACTCCAGACACTATATCTTTTAATAGCCAGGCATCATCAGCTTTCTTCACCACACTTACTTATACACCCATTTTTTCTTTAGCAATTGTGTTGGGAAGGTATCATGAATTGTCACATTATTAGAGCAAATCATTCTTTTACTGAGATAAGATTAAAAAAGAGGCCCAGAGTGTATCTGCTTCCTTCTTGTAGACAAATACACCTATCTTTATATATTTACAGATGTACATTTCAATATTTATACTTATTTATATATAATTTTTACTCTTGCTCTTTCTTCTATTTCTTTTCTTTCCTCCTGCCCCTCTATCATATTGCCCCATTGTTTGCCTCTCAGTAATTCCTTTCAGATATATTTCAATTGTATATATCAAACATGACCAGGAATGTTACCACATCCTCACCATCACTGTTTGCCTCTCAGTAATTCCTTTCAGATATATTTCAATTGTATATATCAAACATGACCAGGAATGTTACCACATCCTCACCATCACTTTTAGATTCCTTGCTATTTCTTTGTCCCTGTTGTTATGGATGTATTACTCCCCTCCTCTTGCCTTCTCCTCTACTTTCAGTCCATTGTCATCTCCTTGGGATTGTTTCTTCTGCCTATCTTTATAACTAGACACCAAAAGAGAAAGAAAAGAAGAAAGAACCCATGCTAATAGTTCCATATCTAACTATTGTCCTGGCCCTAAGAAGATGAGTATTCCTCTTTTAAATAGTAAGAAGAACCTGAAAAAAATCTATCCATCCATTCCCCTTTCCTTCCAGGGATCCATCTCCCTGGACCCAGTTACTCAACAGCACTTACACCATATGGTTTTTTTATGCAAAATGAACGATACTCATCTATTTCATCTCACAAATACCTGGAACATCAATCTTTATGTGTTCCTTTATGTTTTTGACCATTTCAAGTTTTCCTAGGTTCATACTTTGCATATTGCAAATTCTAACCATTATCAGTTTTTTGCAGCTGTTTCTCCATACCCCATCAGCAAATGAAGATCCAGAAGACTCTGCTCCCTCAGGCTTTAGGAGATTCATGTCCCCCTAGTCAACTCACCTCTGAGAAATCAGCTCATCCTCAGGCACATTTTCCAGTGTCCTCCAACCAGAGGGGGTCATCCTCCAGCACTGTCTCTGCCAAAGTTCTGCTACCATTCGTTAGCCCTTCAGTATCTGAAAATATTTTAAAGCTATACATATGATTTTCAGCAGTTACTTCCTTCAAAGTTAGGAGCCAATTCCTTTGTCTGGAAGCTCTGCTACAACCTTTTTACTTTTGGTGACCCTGTTTGCCATGCATATATGAATGAAATAGCTTCAAGCATCACAGAAACACACACGCAACATATAGAAGAAACTGACAGAAAAGTGGTGGATGGTTTGATAGAGCTCTATTGTTTGAAGAGTACAAAGAAATCATTTGTGGCTTAGAGTTAAACAACAAAAGTGTGTCAGCATTGGATCCTTACACAATTCTTATTCAATTTTTATAGTGAACAAATAAAGTGAGAAGCTGGACTATGTGGAAAAAGCACATGGCATCAAGATTAGAGAAAGGTTCATTAACACATAGAGTGACATGCAGATGACATAAATTTACTTGCTAAAAGTGAACAATACTTGAAGCACTTACTGATGAAGATGAAAGACAACCTTCAGTAGTGATTATACCTAAACATAAAGAAGACAAAAATCTCATAAATGGAACAAGTAACATGATAAACGGAAAATATAGTGATGATGTCAAGGATTTCATTTTACTTGGGTCTGAAACCAAACCACATTTTGAATTGGGTAAATATTCTACAGAAACCTCAACAGGACCCAACAATAACTACCAAAGCTATCTCTCATGCTTCCATGTCACCTGGCTTCTAGTGATGTTCTATCAATGGATGGCATTGATCAATTGAGGGTTGAGGATAATGGATTGAGGCTTATTGGAGAAAAAAATATAATAGGAAATGTCTTCTTCCAGTTACTTTTAGAAAAATTTGACCATGACTACAGTTTCTAGCCAGGTGACCTTGACCCAGAAACTTTAATAGTACCACCTTTGCCTCTCTTCCCATTAGCCATGAAAAATTAAAACTTCTTGCTATTTAATTTCTAGTTTAATTTTCCTTCTCTCATTGTTTTCTCAGCTTTCCCATTGTCTACCAACACCATACATTGTTATCTTTGGTTTTAACAGAGTACTATCAGTTTATTTGTTTGTTTTTAATCCAGTCCTCAGATATGTATCTATATTTTCTTTGTTCTTTTCAGGAACGACCATATCCTACGCCATCACCATTACATCTCTGAATGCTACACTCTGGCAGGGCTCACAGGGAACGCTGCTAACCTTTTCATTGAATAAGAAAGACTTAAGAAAAATAGATTCATTTGAATTGTAGTGCTGGCAAAGAATATTGAAAATACCAGGGACTAAACAAACAAGTTTGTCTTAGAAGTTCAGGCAGAATGTTCCTTAGGAGAAAGGTTCATAAGACTTCATCTGTCACACTTTGGACAGGAGAATCCAGTCCCTGGAAAAGGCCATCCTGCTTGGAAAAGTAGAGAGATTCCCCCCCCCCCCCCCCAAAAAAAAAGACAATGGACAAGATGGATTGATACAGTGACTGCAACAAGAGGCTCAAACATAGATAAAATTGTGAGAATGGCAAAAAACAGGCAGTGTTTTTCTCTGTGGATCAGAGGGTTGCCATGGGTCCTCACTGAGTTGACGGTAACAAAACTAAAACAACAAATTTTCCAACAGTTCATTTACTTATATTCTAGAGTGGCTCTTCAAAAATTAAAACAAGTACCAGAAGTTTTGATAACTCTGGCTGTATTGTAGGTTTTGAGGTTAGGAATTTATATTTCTCCTATTTTGTTCTTTTTCTTTAATAGTGCTTTGCATATTCTGGTTGTTTTACTTTCCATATAAAATTGGTAAAAATTATCTTTTAGTCTCTTTAAAAATGATGCTGGAATTCAGAATCTAGAAGCAAATCAATCTACCCAAAGTCAGTTTATCTTTGAAAAGGGGACTAGCCATGATAAGTGAGAAAAAGACTGTCTCTTTAAAAAATAGTGCTATAAACAATACGCTCCCCTTTGATGGTTTAGTGCCCCCTTCCCTTTCTACACATCGCCATCTGCTTCCCCTCCCCCCTTGATGGCTACCATATGTAGCTTTAGATTTGATCTGGCTCCTGCCATATTACCTGGGCCTTCTCCCAGGATTTTCTCTATAGAGTAGTTTTTCCCAATGCCCCTTTCCAATTTTAAAATTATTAATATGCTTACCTCAGCGGATTCATATTGTACATGTCCTTTTGCGCTTGGCTAACTTCACTTAGCATAATTTCCTCCAGTTCTTTCCATGCAGTGACGTGCTTCATGTGTTTATCACTGCTTTTCAGTGATGCATAGTACTCCATTGTATGTATGTACCACAGCTTTTTAATCCATTCATCAGTTGATGGGAATATGGACTGCTTCCAACTCCTTGCAATTGTGAACTGTGCTGCGATGAATATTGGAGCACAGACTTCTGGCTGTGGATTATTGCTTATCTCTTCTGGGTATATGTCCAGCAGGGGAATTGCTGGGTCGTATGGTAGTTCAATTTCTATCTGTTTTAGATATCTCCAAATTGATCTCCATAGTGGCTGTACATACCTGCAGGTCCACCAGCAGTGTATAAGTGACCCTATCTCCCCACAACTTCTCCAGCACTTGTTATTTTCTGACTTTTTGAATTGGGTTATCCTTGAGGGTGTTAGGTGGTATCTCATTGTTGTTTTGATTTGCATTTCTCTTATGGCTAATGATTGGGAGCATTTTCTTATATATATATATATTGGCCTCAGGGGGCAGTTAGTTTTGCTCTTTTTGGAAGCTATCAGGGTATTGTAGATTTTAGTAATAAGGCCTTTATCTGATTTGTCATTGCCAAAGATGTTTTCCCAGTCTGTCTGCTCTCTTATTACTGCCTTGGTGAATTCTTTCGATGTGCACAGGTGTTTTATCTTTAGTATATCCCATTTGTCTATTTGAGCCTCCTCTGTGTTTGTGTCTTTCCTTATTTCTGTTAGCTTATGTAGTCCCTTTGCCAGTGTTCTCAGATTGTTCCCAATTCCCTCATTGATGGCCCTAATAGTTTGGGGTTTTACTTAAGTTCTGTAATTCATCTTGAATTTATTCTAGTGCATGGAGTGAGGTAAGGGTCTTGCTTCATTTTCCTAAAGGTAGATATCCATTTTTTCCAGCACCACTTGTTGAAAAGGGCATCTGTTTTCCATTTGAGACTTTTGGGGCCCTTATCAAAGATCAGTTGTCTGTATGCTTGTGTTTTTATTTCTGGATTTTCAGTTCTTTTCCATTGGTCTGAGTATCTGTCATTATGCCAATACCATGCTGTTTTGACCCCTGTGGCTATATAGTATGTGCAAAATCAGGTAAGGCAAGCCCTCCCATGATGTCCTTCTTCTTGAGGAGTTCTCTACTAATTCTGGGCTTCTTCCTGCTCTATATGAAGTTAAAAATCATTTTTTTCCATTTCTTTGGAGAAGGAGGATGGTACTTGTGTCGGTATTGCATTAAACTTACACGGTGCCTTGGGTAGGACTGTCATCTTGACTACATTGAGTCTTCCTATCCACGAGCATGGGATATTTTTCCATTTCTTGAAGTCATTCTTGGTTTCTTGTAATAGTGTTCTATAATTTTCCTCATATAGATCTTTGGTTCTTTTTGTCAGGTATATCCCTAGATATTTCAATTTATGCTTGGCTATTGTGAAGGGTACCTCTTTTTTTTATCTTCTCTTCTGTGGTCTTATCTGATGTGTACAGAAGACCAATTAACTTCTGATTGTTGATCTTGTATCCTGCCACTCTGCCATACTCCTCTATTGTTTCTAGTAATCCCTTTGTGGAGCTTTTGAGCAAATGTGGTGAAGAAAGATGATGGTGCCCGGCTACCAAAAGATATAGCATCTGGATCTTAAAGGTTTGAGTAAACAAGCAGCCATTCAGCTCAGAAGCAATAAAGCCCACACAGAAGAAGCACACCAGCCTGTGTTATCATGAGGTGGTGAAGGGATCTGGTGTCAGGCATCAATGAGCTAAAAATATATTATTATTAATGAGGGGGAGTACAGATTGGGGACCCAAAGCCCGTCAATAGGCGAGGTGACATCCTTTTGCAGGGGGGTTTCAAGGAGGAGATGAGCCAGATAAGATGCAGGGTAGTAGCAATGAAATATGCAACATTCCTCTAGTTCCCATGCTGCCTCCCACCCACTATCATAACCCCAATTCTACCACATAAATCCAGCTAGACCAGGAGATGTACAGTGAAGTTGGAAACATGGGAAACTTAGGATAGATGATCCATCAAGACTAGTAATAGAAGTGGTAATAACAGGAGGGTGGAGGGATGGAGGAATAGAAAGGGAGAACCAACTTGAGGGATCTACACGTAGTGTCCTCTCTGGAACATGGACAACAGGGAAGTTAGTGTTGGGACACATTGTACAGTGTACAGGATGAAAAAATAATTTGTAAATTACTAAGGGTTCAAGGGGAAGGGGGGAGGAAGGATAATATAGGGAGCTGGTAATGGGGGCCTGGAGGGAGGGGGAATGTT
>PVJH01004839.1:46663-120142 GCA_004026705.1 Nesogale talazaci | reverse complement strand
GAGTTGAATCATAAAAGAAGAGTCCAAAAAAACTTTTATTTGTTTGAAGGAAATTCTTTCCATGTGTCCCTGCTTCTTCCTTTGCTAATTTGGGTCATGTGCTTCCCTTGAGTCATCTATCCCAGGCAGGGAATGGCCAGCACCCTCCTCCCCTCACCACAGAGAGTTTTGGAGGTCTACAAGTGGTAACTGAAGACTGCTGGACTCACCACATCCTACAAAACACGGAATCGCCGCTGTAGGCTGAGAGGTACAACTGGAATTTGAGACTAAGAACATAAAATCAGCCCAAAGCAAAAAGGTCTACAAAGCAGGGCATGAGTTGAATGAAGGAGAGCAGCAAACAGAGGAGAATAAAAGAGAATCCATAAGGAGGATGGACCATGAGGAAGCAAGAGAGCTTCCTATGTGAATAACAAAGCATCTTGTATTACTCTCCAGCACACTTGGAGAAACAGAAAGTAGTTGCATATTAAAAGTGGATGTGCAGATTATTAATCCTGAAGATAAAATTGCAAGCATGGTTAAGTTAATAGAGTGACCTTCAAGTGTTCATAATCCACATTAGTTTGTACTTAATTTGTATATTACTTGTTCTATTAAACTATCTGTGAAATTGAGAGTTCTTCAATAATTTCCTACTTTGTATATATATCAAAGTATATATATATATACACACATACACATATATATTTAAAAATCTAAAAACTAGACTATGCATTTTTGGAATTCATGTTCACCTCTTCTTAACAATTTCTTACAAGACCTTATGAAACCTTTATGTTGGGTGCTACTCATTTGACAATTAATTAGAGTGTGGGGTATTAGGAAGTTTTTGTATTGTTTCTCAAATTGTTTCTTGAATTCTTATTTTACTTTTTCCTGTTTTAGCTATTAAATATAGCTACATGGAGACCTTCAGTGCATATGAGACTTCCTTGAAACCACAATGCTATAGAAACCACAGAGGTGCTCATGTTTCTAGGACCTGCTAAGTACATCCTTTAACTGGGCCAGTGCAGGCATAGGCAGGTGCACAGACATGCTAATTCTTTCTCCTTTAGGAGTAAGCTTTGAATTATCCCCAGTCTCAAAACCAGAGATAGAATACGACTGCCATGTCTACATGTAAGAATAATACAATGGTTGTGGGATTTGTCACCTGACATACAGATATTTATTGTATTAGTCCAGGCAAACTAGAGAAACAAATCCATAGACATGCATATAGATATAATGGAAAATTTTATATACAAGAAGAATGCAACATTGAGAAAGCATCCCAACCCAGTCCAGCCAAAAGTCATAAATCTGATATTGGCCCATATGCCCGATATCAGTCTATAGAGTTTCCTTCTGACTCAAGAAGTCACAGGTCAGTGGGTGCAGAGTTCCAGCACTGGCAGGGGTCTGCACGTGGATTCTCCAGCTTCAGAGATCTGATTAAGGGTAAAGCCGTTCCTCCAGGTCCTCCAGCTTCTGGGACATTGCTGTTTTGTCTTGTCTGTAGTTAGTTGTCTCTGAACTAACTCCCAACAACTGGGGAGATAGCTTCTCATCTCCACCAGGGAAATATCGCAAGATTTCCCTGAAGTCTCAGGAGAAAGTCATGCCCACACAGAGGCCTGATTGACTACTCAATGGCTATCTCCAGATTAACAGGCTAGACTCCACCCCTATATCTCAATCATGAAATTAACATAAGCACATGACTGCCACATGCACTAAAATGTACAACCAATCTATTCACTTCAAATTAGAGAATGGAAGAAAAGTTCCTTTAGAAAGGACCAATGAAAAGGTTAATGGTGCCGTATGCTATCCTTGTGGTGCGTTATTTGAAATCAGAATACATAGAAATTCTATAACTTTAACTTACATTTTGGGAACTAAACTTTGGGGAGTAATATTTAGAACTTTACATTAACTCAAGTTTAAGGGTGACCATGAGAAACAACCTCCACATGTCTATCAGTTTGGCATACTGAATGGCCTTTTGTGTTGCTGTGATGCTGACAGTCATGTCACCGGTATTTCAAATATCAACAGGACCACCCAGAGTGAATAGGTTTAGCAGAGCTTCCAGATGAAGAGTCAACTACAAAGAAGGAAAATCCTATCCTCTTCTGAAGATTTAAGCACTAAAAACTCATAATTAGCAGCTAAAAATGATCAGATACAGGAAGGTTAGTGAATAGCTGCAGAACATTGATAGAGAGTGTCAGAAGACAAGCTCTCAAGTCAGAAGGCACATGATTGAGCAAGACTGTCTAATCAAAGTAGAATCAGTAATGGAGTAAAGTGAGGAGAACACAAACGTTGGGAACTTCATTAGCTGATGGGGCACTCAAAGTGAGAATAGCTGCAAACATCAATTAATAATTGAAACATGGAATGTACAAAATATATACAAAATTGGAAGTCATCAAAAATTAAATGGAACGTGAGAGATTGATATCCAAGGTGTTAGTGAGATAAAAGGGAATGATATTTGTCATTTATATTGGAAACTCATATGTTTGCTATGCTAGGAATGAATCAATCAAGAAGAATGGCTTTACATTCATCATCAAAAGGACATTTCAAGATATATCTTGAAGTGCAATGCTGTGATAGGATAATATCTATCTGCATACAAGAAAATCCAGCTAATACAATTAATATTAAAATATATGCACCAAAAATTGTTAGTGATAGAGAAATTGAAAAATTTTACCAGCGTCCAGTTTTCAACCTTAGTTGGTGAAAGATGTAATCAAGAGGCACTAATAATTATTGGAAATTGAAGCAAAAATTTAGAAACAAAAAGAAAGTAACAGCAGGAGAATATAGTCTTGGTAATAATAATAATGAAGCTGGAGACCATATGATTGAATTTTGCAAGACCGATGACTTCTTTATCAAATATATCAATTTTCAACCATGCAAAAGACAACTAGTCAAACAGACTTCTCCAGATGGAGTACATAGAAATCAAAGTGACTACATCTGGAGGAAGAGATGATGGAAAAGCTCAGTATCAACAACTAAAATGAGGCCAGGGACCAACTGTGAAACAAAATATCTGCTGCTCATATGTAAGTTCAGATAGAAACTCAAGAAAATTAAAACAAGTCCTCAAGAGTCAAAATGTGATCTTAAATCTCAAGAACACTCAGCAGATTGGACACAGTGAGCACTAAGAGAAAATCTGATGATATGTGTGAAGAAATAAAGAAAGCAAAAGATCATTAAATAACAGGAAGGAAAGGAAGCTCTAAGTGGATGTGAGCAGAGACTCTGAAGTTTGCTCTTAATTGCGGAGTCATTAATGCACATAGAAGAAATGAGGCCAAAGACCTGAACAGAAAATTTCAAGGACATTTTGAGAAGACAAAATCCAATATTTTAATAAAATGTGAAAAGTTAGAAAACAAGAAAACGTTCAGCATACCTTAAACTGAAAGAACTCAATTAAAAAAACTTGATACTTCAGTGGCAATATTGAAAGGTTCTATTGGAAACTTATTAAACTATAGAGGAGGCATCAAAAGAAGAAAGAATACACAGAATCCATGTACTGAAAAAAATAGTTGACATTCTATATGAAGAAGAATCAATGGTACTGAAAGAAGATGTTCAAACTGTGCTGAAAGCATTAGGCCCCCCCTGGCCTCCTCCCCCTACAAAAAAAACCCAAGGAGTTGGTAGAACACCAATTGAAATATTTCAACAAGCTATTGAAGCATTGGGTGCACTTACTTAACTAGGCTAAGAAATTTTGAAGACAGCTACTTGGCCAACTCACTGGAAGAGATCCATAATTATACCCATTCCCCCCAAAAGGTAGCCCAATAGAATACTAAATTATAGAACAATGTCACATTGCTCTAGAGGTGATAGCACATTCAAGTAAACTTTTACTAAAAAGAGCATTGAACAATAGTTGAAGCAATTCAATGACAGGGAGATGCCAGATGTTCAGACCAGATTCAGAAGAGGTCTCCAACAAAGGATATCATTGTTGATGTCAGATGGATTTTGCCTTTAAATAGAGAATAACAGAAAGATGTTTACTTGTGTTTTATTGACAATGAAAAATAATTCAGTTCTGTGAATCTCCATAATGTTGGCTAACCTGGAGAGGAATGGGAATTCCAGAACACTTCATTGTGCTCATGGAGAAACTGTATATGGATCAAGAGTTATTTGTACAAACAAAACATAGAAGTTCATTATGGTTTAATATAAGGAGCTGTGTGTGCCATAGTTTTATCACCATTTTATTAAATCTGTATGTTGAACAAATAATCAGAAAAACTAAATTATATGAAGAAGGGTACAGTGTCAGGACTGGAGGAGGGCTTATTAACTTTTATTTTTTTATTTATCATTTTATTGGGGGCTCCAACAACTCTTATCACAATCTGTACATATGTCCATTGTAATGTCAAACACATTTGTGCATCTGTTGCCCTCATCATTCTCAAAACATGTGCTTTTTATTTAGGCCCTTGGCATCGGTTTCTCATTCCTCCCTTCCCTACTCCACCCTCCCCCATGAACTCTTGATAATTTATAAATTATTATTACTTTGTCATATCTTACACTGCCCAATGTTTCCCTTCATCCACTACCCCTTGTCTGTAGGGAAGGGATTATCTATAAGTCCTTGTAATCCATTTCCCCTTTTCTACCCCACCTTCCCTTCACCCTCCTGGTATTGCCACTCTCACCAATCATTGACATTCGAATAACATAACCTTGCTTGCTTAAAGTGAGGAGAACTTGAAACATTTACTGTTAATATCAGTATGGAATATAACTCAATATAAAGAAAAAATCCTCACAGCTGGGCTAATTGATAACATGATAAAAGAAGAAAAGATTCACATGGTCAAGGACATTTTTCTTGCTTAGATCCACAGTTAATGCTCATGGAAGCAGTAGTGAAGAGATCAAACAACACATTACATTGAGTAAACCTGCTACAGAAGATCTTTTCAAAGTCTGGAAAAGAAAGAATGTCACTTTAAGGAAATTTCTTAGAAGGAGTGGATTCTCAGAATTAAGTAGTCTGTTCAAATAAATTCAAATCAAAGACTAAATAAAACTTTGAAGAAAATGCATGTTGATTCTAAAACTCAAACGGAGACTAACTGTGAAAAATGGCCAATAATTTTAAAATTAGCTAGTAATTTTAAAATGTTATTGTGAATCATCATCTTTGTTTGCAACAATTTAAGCAACTTATCAAATTTCCCAAATTTCCCTGGGCACCACTTTTTTTTTCATATAGAATATTGTCTTCTCCTTCACCTTAGCTAGCATTTGTCTATCTTCCAGTCTACTGCTTCCCTTACCTGGTCTTCCCCTCACCCCTGGAAGCATCAGCTTCTCTTGTTTTGGGCATGAACAATCTTTATCTCAATTCTTTTTTTTTATAGCAATGGTCTTACACAGTATTTATTCCTCTGCGGTTCATCCACTTCACTCAATACAATGTTCTTCATCCAAGCCCCAAGCTAGTTCAGCTTTATCATTATCTCTAGGAAGGCAAATTATTCCGTTGTGTATATTTGTCAAAGTTTATTTAAGCATTCTTCCAATGGTAGACATTTGTCTTGTTTCTTCTTGCTATTGTGAATAGCGCTGTGATGAACTTGGGTGTGTATGTTTTTGCTCCTGCCTTGGCTCTTATTTCTTTAGAGAATGTACCAAGTAAAGGGATTACTCGGTCAAATGGTATTTCTATTCTAGGGTGTAGGCAAGTTTTTCATAGTGAGTGGAGAGTTTTACCTCCCATTAGTCGTAAATAATGATTCCAATCACTCTGGACCTCTCCAGCATTAAAAAAATGTTATCAATGCTGGAGTGTGATCATATCTCGTTGTTTGAATTTGAACCTCTCAAATGGCTACTGATCACAAATATTGTTTATTTATCTGTTGTCCATATGGGTATCCTCTTTGGTAAATGGTGTTTGTTTTCTGTGACCATTTTTTAACTGAATTATTAATTTTTCTTGTTGGGGTAATATATTTTTCTTTATAGTTTAAATATTTGTCTTCTTATCAGTACTGATCACCACCACTCCCTTCCATTGTGCGAATTCTCTTTGTTTGAAATCTTTTGATGCACATAAATGTAATATTTTCATTTTTTGTAACCCTAACCCTAAAAGTAATATTTTTAGGAGACCCATGCACCTTTTTTTCCTTCTGCTGTATATTTTGTCATGTTTGATAGTGTGTACCTGCCATGTATTACAGATTTCAGATTTGTCCCAATTTTTTCATTGATGATCTGTATATAACTAGAGTTTACATTTAGGTATTTAACCATCCTGGATTTTTTTTGTGTGTGGTATACAGCATAAGACCTATTTCACTCCTTTGCAAATGCAAGTCAAATTTTGCCAGTATCATTTGTAGAAGAGTATCTCTTCTCATTTTAATGTACCATGGTCCTTTGTCAAAATCCAGTTGTATGTAGATAGATGTATTTATTTATGAGTTCTTGCTCTAGTTCATTAGTCTAGAAATCTAGTATTATGTGTTTGGCACAGGACCAGGTGGTGTTTCATTTTGCTGAAGATAGGATGACCACAAGTCAGAACCAACTTGAGGGCACCATACAACAGCACTGCCTGATTCCACTGAGAAGTACATTTCTCTTTGGCCTTAATAATTATGTTTTGATGCTCTTCATTGTTTGGTTGAGCTACAGAAATGAATTCCATTCCAGTCATCAAGAGGGTCTCAGGGCTGCGACCTCAATGATTTCAACCATTATCAGACCAGTAAACTTGTTTTTTGATTTTTTTGGTTTTAGTCTCATTGTGTATTTTGTAGGGTTTGGGAGAGACTTTAATGATAAGAATGTAGGCCTGCAATTTTATTCTTTTTATCCAGTGGCATGGGATCCAAGTTGCTATAGTCTTTAAGTTCAGGAGTAGAATTAGGTTCAATCAAAGGAAACTACTGGCAATGGTGAGTCAGAGCCAAGGGAGGAAACCCAAGAAAAGGGAAGACAGATAACCATGGAACATTGTGGAGATAAGCTTGTAACATTACAGATCCAGGGATTTCATTTGACTACGGGGAAATTTTCTTTTTAGCCTCATTTTTTTTACCACTTTAAAGTTTTTAATTCTACATGTTTCTCTCTGTCTCTGTATACACCCACTATCCACCATTGCCATCAAATTGATCTCAACTTATAGTGACTCTGCATAGCATTGCCAAGATGATAAATCACATGTATGTGTGTGTGTGTGTTTGTAAGAGAGAATTTTATATCAAAGGGCAATTTTACATTGAAGAAACAGCCCATCCCAGTCCAGATCAGGCCCACAAGTCTGCTATTACCCCATATATCAATACTAGTTCCTAAATTCCTCTTTAGACTCACACAGCCATGTAATGACACTGAGTGCAGAAAAATCACAGGCCAGTAGATGGAGAGTCTCGTGGAGCCAGTGGTGCAGAAAGCTTCTCAGCAATGATATTTGTCTCCACATGGCTCCTCCAGCATCAGGCCTTTGGCCCTATCAAGGTAGCTCCGTGTGACTTATCAAAAGGAGCGTCTCACAGGGAGTGTATCTGGCCTCCAGTGAGCTATTTTTCTCTGTGGAATCTCCAAATGAGGTCATCAAGCTGAGACTTGATTGACGAGCTAGACTCCACCCCTTCACAAGTTGACACCAGATTACGTAGCACACCTATATGCATTTGAACTATATTGTTGGTGAAGCATATTGAAAGACTGCCAAAATATCAAACAGATCTATTATGGAGGAAGTACAGCCAAAATGTTTCTCCGAAGCCAAGATGGTAAGACATTGTCTCGTGTTTATTATCAGGAGAGACCAATCTCTGGAAAACAAAACAAAACAACAAAGCAACACCGTCATGGTAGGTAAAGAAGAAGGGCAGCCAAAAAAGGGGAAGAGCCGTGATGGGAAGGATTGAAACAATGGGCTCTAACAGAACAGTTGTGAGGACAGCACAGGTCCTGGTGGTGTTTCCTTCTGGTGTACACAGGCTCACTGTGAGTCAGAAATCCCTTGAGGACACCTACCAGCACCACTACCCCCATCTCTGTCAACTCTCCACCGAGGAGGAAAGGAGTCTAAAGATCACAGAGACAAGCTGATCCAAAGGACTACTTCCAGGCCAGGTCCCTCTTGACTTTGAGTCCTTCAAATCCTTCTCACGCTTTTTAGGATATTTACACTTGATGCATGTTACTTTTACATTTCAACCCACGTCCTGCAATTAAAATATAAATTAATGTCTTGTGAAAAGAAAGTGCTGTTATAAACGAAAAACTGGTTTAGGATTTTGTAAAAAACTGGCATTTGATACTGATACTTGTGGTAGTCATGTGCTCTGGTGCCAATTTGACTAAGAGTGTAGGGTGGAATTTAGCCTGTCAATCTAGAGATAGCCAATGAGACCTCTGTGTGAGCATGGCTTTCTCTGAGAATTCTGAGAAATCTTGTGGTATTTCCCATTGGATGTGAGAGACTGTAGACTCAATTCCTTGGAGAGGAACTACTGAGGAGATGAGATGAAAGCATGTTCATAGGTTCTGATTCCTGGAGCCTGGAGGAGCTGGAGGAGAAGCCACCTGGGCTTACCCTAATGGAATAAAGCCTCTGGGGATGGAGAAGCCACCTGGAGACTCTTGCCAGTGCTGAGATGCTTTTACTGCCACTGATTACTGCTAATGGACTCTGAGCCCTGGAAATGAGAAGCCATGGGCAGACCCCTGCCAGGATGCTTCTACTGCCACTAGACACACAAGACTCTGCACCTACTGGCCTGTGATTGTCCTGGTGTCATTGCACATGCTTCATGAGTCAGAAGGAGACTTTATAGACTGGTATCGGACATATGGGCTAATATTGGACTTATGACCTTGGATGGGATTGAGTTGAGATTCTTTCTCAATGTTCCATTCTTTTTGTATATAAACCTTTCTCTTATCCATAAGCATGTTTGTGAATTTGTTTCTCTATTCCACCTAGACTAACACAGCAATGAATAGCAACATGTCAACACAAAGCAAAGCAGATAAACCATTACAGGAGAAGATAGCCCAGTCTCTCTCCCACAGAGCATCTGACCAGTTTAAACAGGTCTCTAGTTGTTAGTAACTCATCAGGTAGCCACTGGGCTCCTTTATCTATGTTCTGCAGCTTCTATTGTTATAACAAATTGAGACTTGTTGTTCCACTCAGGGCACTGCAACCAATATCACGGAATAAAAACTCATACTCCCTGAAAAATCCACGAAACTGACAAGTGAGAGAGGCAATAACAGAAAATAAAGGTTTGAAATGTTTCCTCCTCGGTTCCTTTTTAGGGGGCACCAATATAATGAATTTAGTGTGTATTTTCCACCCCATGCTTTTTAGACTCAGAGTGACCTGATAAGACCGGAGAGAACTGAACACACAGTTGTCAATCTTATTGAAGTGTGTGGCCTCAGCTATCTCCCCAGAAGTGGCTGGTGAGTTTTAGTTTCTACCATTTGGTTAGTAGCCCAATCCTTAAGCCACTGAACACCCAGGATTCTTTTCTTTTACTAAAAATTTGTTGGTTGTTCTGTACCATCTAGTCTGTACTGACTCATAGTGACATGATGTACTAGAGAAAGAAACTCTGTCAGGTCCTGGGCCACCACTGCCAATGGTTACATTTGAGCTTATTGTTGTAGTGACTTTGGGAACCCAGCTCCTTGACCATCTTCTTTTTTCAAGACCCTCTTCTTTACCAAGTATGGCATCCTTTTCTAGGTACTGGTTTTTCTAGATAACACATCTGAAGTATATGAGATGAAGCCTTGCCTGACTCCCTTCTAAGGAATATTCTGACTGTCCCTCTTCTAAGACAGATTTGTTTGTTCTTTTCCCAGGCTGTAGTACTGTCAATATTCTTCTCCAGCACTGTAATTCAAATGCTTCAATTATTCTGTGGTCTTCCTTATTCACCATCTGGCTTTTACATGCCTATGAGGCAATTGAAAATACTATGGCTTAGCTCAGGCACGTCTTAGTCTTTGAAGTAACAGCTTTGCTTCTTAATCCTTTGATGCAGACCTGTGCATCAGATTTGTCCATTGCAATACATTGTTTCATTATTTGACATCTGCTTCAATAAGAATTTATTATGGATCCAGTGAAATACTTGAGAACTTAGATTTTTTTTTCCCCTCTAATACCCATAATGTCTTGTGATGCAATTGTGAGGACCTTTTTTTCTCTCTCTCTTTTTTTTTGTTTTTTGTTTTTGCTGGTCTGAGTTTTTTTCTTCTTTACACTGAGTTGCCACCCATCCTATAGATTAGTCTTTTATTTTTATCATGACTGCTTTAAGGTTTCTTTTTCTGCAAGTAAGGTTGTATCATCTGCATATCACGGATTGGTAATTAACTCTCCTCCAATCCTGGTGCTATGTTCTTCTTCAAATAGTCCAGTTTCTTGGATTATTTGTACAGCACACAAAGTGGATTAGTATGGTACTAGGATTGAGCCCTGATGCACACCTTTCCTGATACACACATTATCGCTTTGTTCTATTTGCATGAGAGTCTCCTAGTCCATGTACAGGTTCCATATGAGCACAATGAAGTGTTCTGGAATTCCCATTTTTCCTCAGGTTATTCATTTTTTGTTATGATCCATAGTTAAGCACTTTTGCATACTTAATAAAAGACAAGTAAGCACCTTTCTTGCATTTTCCGCTCCCAGATATGACCCTTTGACAGTAATGACAGTCTTCCTCCCATGGACTCTCTGGAATCACATGTGAATTTCCATTGATGAATGGCTACATCCATTTTTGAATTGTCTTCAACAAAATCTTACTTGTATGTGATATTAATGATATTGTTCAGTAGTTTTCATATTATGGT
This sequence comes from Nesogale talazaci, assembly GCA_004026705.1. Taxonomy (NCBI): domain Eukaryota; kingdom Metazoa; phylum Chordata; class Mammalia; order Afrosoricida; family Tenrecidae; genus Nesogale; species Nesogale talazaci. The sequence goes on along the minus strand of PVJH01004839.1, from coordinate 109,240 downwards.
GGGCTACCCTTCTTTTGAATAGGCATAAATATAGGTCTCTTCTGTCAGTTAGCCTGGTAGCTTTCTTGTGAACTTTTTGAAAAGAACTAATACACTTTATAGTGCTACATGGATCTTTTCAATTGATATTCCCCAACTCTTGGAACCTTACTTTTAGCTAATACTTTAAGTACAGTTGAACATCTGTCTTTGATACTGTTGATCTTGACCATATAATATCTTTTGAATTACTTTAATTTTAGAAGGGAAATAGCATTTACATGAATAAAGACTCACTGAACACTTCATAATGAGCTTCTGAGAGAGATCCAAAATATTTTGTCTATGAGAGCAAAATCAGTGTGAAAAAATATGCTGATATAAATATTGTGATGATTTAACACAAACTCAATATAAATAACTTTGGAGACATGTGCTTTGTTTTCTAAGTCTGCTTCCAAGGATCGGAATTTCTTTAAGAACATAGGCAGTAACAGTCCCCAACTTTTCTCTAAGTGTGAATATTTCTAAACATATATTCATAAAATTTCCATCTTCTAGTTACATAGCTACCAGTTGAAATGTCTTGATATGACCACCATATCCTGTGGGGAAATTTGGCTGCTGATTCTTTATTTTATTTTTTAAATTTTCTATTGTATACTTTCACTTCAGCTTGTCTTTAATATTCTATTTCATATTACTATTATTTGATTTTATTACTTTATTATAAAGTATTTTATTTCTTTATTATAAAGAAAACCACAGATATATCTTTCATCTGGGCATGTCCTTCCATTAATTTAAAGTATAATGAAGTTACATAAAAATTACATAAAGGTACCATAAGCAGGTTTTTATTTTAAGTTGTAGGTGGATAACTTTAATTTTTGTCCAGCAACCAAGGCAGGAAATGCTATAAATTGATAGCTATATGATCTTAGAGCCCACACTAATTATTTTGATTAAATTTACACTCCTGTCTTCCTGGTTGAGATAATAGAGAAACTATTCAGGATTTTCTTTGAGATAAGGAAAAAAGTATGGTTTCTTTTATATAATCCTCAGAAGCTGTTACCATAATTCTTACGAGAATAAACTCCATTATGACTATTGGAGTTTTATTATTTTACAACCTAACTTCTAATAATTTGGCATTCTTCAAATGAGAGGACAGAAAACATCATCTTATAATATTTTGAGTGCTTACTTTAATAGTTATTTTAAAACTGTTTTAAAAGGCTTATGACATGCTTGACACTTTTTTAAGTCTGGCAGTTAGATTAGAGAAACAATTTCACAGACATTTATATGGATATGGGTATAAGAAAGAGTTTTATACACAAGACCAATTGTATATTAAGAAAACATCCCAGGCTGAGCCCCAGTGACACAGTGGTTGAGAGCAGGACTGCGGCCCACTGCGTTGGTGGTTCAAATCCAGCAGCAGCTTTCCAGGAGCAAGACTGGGCCTCCCACTCCCACCAGAGGGCAGTGATGCTCCCACCATCAAAAAGAAAACATCCTATTCCAATCCCGATCAAATCCAGAAGTCTGATATTAGCCCATATGTCCAATACCAATCTATAAAGTCCTCTTCAGACTCATGAAACACATGCAATGACATCAAATACAAGAAGGTCACAGGCTAGTGGGCAGGAAGTCTTGTGGATCCGGTGGCATTGCAAGCAACTCAGCAAAGGCAAGGGTCTCCATGTGGCTCCTCCAGGTGCACAATTCTCACTGACATCAGTGTAGCCCCTGTGTCTTGTCTGGGAGTGAGCAGAGGGTGTATTTCCCTCCTCCAGGGAGAAATACAAGAATTCCCAGAGTTCTCAGGTGAAGGCCATGCCCACATAGTGGCCTCATTAACTGTACAATAATTGACAGATTAGACTTCACCCCTTTACTGGTAATCCTCTCAAAATGACAACCGGTTATGTAACTACCATAATGCTGTTCTCATCATTTTACAAACATAATATCAACTAATCCTTATAATATTTCTATATTATCTTACTTTAAATCCTACAAAACTGAAGTGTATGCTATTTTGAATGAAGTAGAACACAGGGCATTTAAAAATCATAAATAAATAAATAAAGGCCCTAAATAAAAGACAAGTTAAAGTTCTTAAGAAATATTTTGTTTAAGATTCAGGAAGCATTTCCTAGGAATCTGGGCTCTTTTATCAAGAGTGATATAACTTCTAATAGGCTTAGATGTGATCACTTCTGAAGACATAAATGGGATAAACTGCCTTATTCAAATTCATTTTAAATGTAGGGATATTAAATCGTTCTGTTTGGCTATATTTAGAGCTTGCCCTGGTTTCTACTTCCTTTCCCTAACCTTTGACATTGGCTTTAGACTTTCTTGGAGCATAAATATGCTTTGACCATTTCCTATCAACATATTTATCTTGATGAAAAGTAGTATATAAACATGTACTCTATGGCTAACCATAATGTCAGCAGTTTGAAACCATTGGGTTCTCTGAAGGAGAAAGACAAGACTTTCTACACTGAGAAACAGTTACAGGCTCAGAAAACCACAGGGGCAGTTCCATATTCCCTGCAGGATCTCTATGAGCTGGCATTGGCTTGAGAACAAGGAGTTTTGAATTTTTGTTTAAGAAGAATGTGATTATATTTTCTTTTCCCAGAGCTTTGTCTCCAGTGAGAATCCCTTGGAATAGATTTTATTGCTAATTGTCCTAAATATCTTTATATAGTTAAAATTATATCTGTATATATAAATGCACTTATATGCATTTATATCATTACTAGCATATATGTAGTATATACAAATAACATCAGCATATATACATAGTGTATGTACATAAATTAAAATTTGGTACACGTATTATATTGTGTATAATATTAATATCATATTTTTGTATATACTCAATTATATGTAATTGAGGAAAGAACCTGTGAGAACAATAGGTTGATGAGCTTCTATTCACATAGGACATAGCTCCTGGATTCTCAAGATCCAACTGCATCTTTATCAATGTCTGTAAATTGTAAAATGATTGCACTCTGACTAAGAGCCGTGGTTCCGTCTGCCTTTGTAATAATACATTTAGGCTGGATTAAATCTAAATCTGATTAAAAAGCAAGTTGCTAGCTGAGGACTGATTGGTCATTGCTATACCAGTAGGCGATTGGCCACAGCTACATCTCTACCTGCTCATCAAAATAAAAGGAACTTTAAAAATAACTACATAGTTTTGGGTTTTCAACATTAGATGAAATATTTCCAACAATTATTATATGAATTAATAAATAATTGAGGCTTATTTCTTAAGATTCATTTTAAGGGTTAAATATTATGGGTTATTTTCCTCTTTAACCCTCCAGTGTAAATGTCTTATTTATTATCTATAACTTATTTTACTACTTGCTACTTTAATTAGGCTTTTTTCCTAAAGTGTTCATTTACTCTCACTGGATAGCAATAGAAGAATGCAGTTTGAGTAATTTCCATTCTGTAAAAAGTCATTGACTTGTTTTATGACCTAGTATGTGGTCCATAAAGAGCCTTGCTGTCGTCTCTCCCTGCTCCTTCCCCTGGCTGCAGGGGTTGCCCATTGGGCTGAGATCCAATGGTTGGCACTTCGAAACCACCAGAAACTCCAAGGGATAAAGACTGGGCTTTTTCTACTCTCATAAACATTTATAGTTTCAGAAACCCACAGGGGCTCACTATGAGGTTATGCCAGTATACTTCTGTAAAGATGATAGCCTTGAACGCTCTATAGGACAGTTCTACCCTATTCTACAAAGCCACCCTGCATTGGTATTAACTCAATGGCAATGGTTATATGCTTTCTCCTCAAGTGCCCATGGCCTATGGCAATAGTAAAACTCTATTATCCACATCTATATCAACATTGACCTGGGTTTCCTGAGTATCAGTTTCTGGTCCAAAGCGCCACCCTTGGATATGAGACTTGCAGCTGAAGCATCGAGTCCTCCAGAAAGGCTCTTTCTGATTCTATTACCATTGCTAGAGGCACCACTGTAGTTCTTGGAAGAGATGGCTGTGGCCGATTCTGAAGGGTGAGCTCTTTTGAGAAGGGTTAGTAGTCGGAGGGTCCAGGAAGAGACAGAACAGAGGCGTCAGGGGTGGCATGAAGTCAGTCTCTATTCAAGAGACGTGGCGGAACAAGTCCTGAAGTGGAAGTGAAATACCTAGAAGCTAAAGGGGCAATCCTTTGAATGTCTCATCTACACCTCAAAAGAGCATGTATTATCCTCTTGTTCGGCAGGGTATGTTTTCAGTAATAAATTTAGACTCACTAGTTGCAGATGTTCTAGTCTTCAGAAACCCTTACTGATCTCCCCATATACATTTTCTGATCAGCACTAATATTTGTGGTTCAATTTTATCTCTCATTTACTTTTGACAAGTTTTGCTTCATGTCATTTGAAGCTCTGTAATTGTAAGCATAAATATTTTTCCAAAGTTTTATTTGGTTTCCTTTAAATCCTTGAATATATTTATAATAGTTCTTTGAAAGTGTTTGTATCTTGATAGGCTTCAGGGTACAAATATTATTTTAGGAAATCATTTGTTGACTCTTAAAAGAGTCAGAGATGGCGCGAAGACACAGACACATCATGCAGAGAGGGGGGCCATTCACATGAGGTTATAATGTCCTCTAAGGATTTTGAGACAGGTTTCAGAAGACCTTAGGCTGATTCTTTGGTCTCTCCTGATGGGTAACTCCTTTCTGCCACCCCCCCAAAATCACGCCCCCCAAATCTGACCTCTGTCTTCTGATATAAATGGAATCTTTATCTTTGTTTGGCTTCCTTCTTCCTGAGGCATAGTCCTGAAGGTCAAAGACTGTTGATTGTAGGCCCCATTGAATTTTAATCTTTGAATTAGATCACTTCTTTAGCACTGCATTCTGAATTGTCCAATGTCTGCAAACCACTCTTTCATAAATATTGTCCAATATCCTAGTTATTTTCAGGAGCACAAGTAACCCCCATTTTTCTAACAGTATATAAGCAGTGGGAGTCTTTATGTTAAAACTAAAATTTGTTTGGAAGGTAAATTTCCGTTTGTCTTCAAAAAGATATGGACTAGCCAAGTTTGATTTTAAAATTGTGTCATAATTAGTCAATATATTACAGTTTGTATTTTGAAAACCAATGGTAATTTTTAAGAATATATTTATATCTATATAATAAGATGTGTTTTATATGGCTATCATGGTAAAGAGTTTCAATTTTTTACTACCAAAACATGTTCACCAAATCCACTTATAAAATTGTGCCATGAATCCTTGAAAATAAAGAAATGGAAATATTTCATCCTTATGATGAGGTGCATCTGTAAAAGAAAAGCCAGAGTAAATATTTTGTAAATATTAGGCAAACACACAGCCAATTAGTGAACTTGTAAATTTGAAAAAGAAAAAAGAGAGTAATCTTCCAAACACAAGTTGATTTTTCCACAACCATTCTTCCCTCTTAGTAAAAATAGTTTAAATTTAACAGTCTTTTTTCACTGTTTTATGTAAAAGAGTTTCCCTTGAGGTTCTGTATGATCATCACATACTTATTTTTCTATTGATGGAATACTTTGTTGGTTGATACAGGTTTCAGTTTTCTTTATGAACTGTAAAATTGTCTTTTCAAATTCTTGGCAGAAACAACCTGAAACCTTGAAGATGTTTCATATGGCATACCCCTTGCTTTGGCTGAGCTCAGATAATATGTCTATCATCGGAAGTATACAAAATGTGGTCTAACCACGAAAGACACTTCCAAGACAAAATCATAAATAGCTTAGAATGCTTTCACTTAGAATGCCAAAATATCTGTACCATCTGTGAATACAAAATTCGTCAAAAGAAAAAGGAAATAGCAAATCTACAGATTTGCTTTTGAACTTCCTGGTAAATTGGGCACAATTTCATTTCGCTCCAAAATATATTTCTAAAATAGTGTTAACTATAGCAATAATGACTTTCCATGTATGAATTTCTTCTGTGAGTTGCATTAACTTTTATGTGGCTTCCTTTTTATGCAATAATAAAAAGATCCTTAAAATCCCTTCTGATAAAAAATTAGAAACTATAGAGGTTATTGGTATGATTACAATTTACTGTGACATGGCATATATATGGCAAATATACATGTATATATAGTCTCATGACATAATTGAAACATCCAATTGATACAGATTCTGCTGGTCCACTTTGGGGAGCATGGTCATAGAAGATACTGAACCTGAAAGAAAGTAAGGATGTAATTCAGAGAGAGATGACTTTTACCAAAAGGTAAATAATTATCTTGTTTTATTACATTATGCTGGTCATTACATATATTAATAACAGTGCTTTGGGTTTTCACACTTACAGAGTTTGGCAACTATGTGCAGCCAGGATTTATCATTATACTACATTGAAGAAAGAAACTTACGCGGGGCTGAGCCCTGGTGACCTAGTGGTGGTGTGCAGGATTGTGGCCCACAGAGTTGACAGTTCAAATCCAGCAACAGCTCTCCAGGAGCAAGGCTGGGCTTCCTACTCCCACCAGGGCTGTGATGCCCCAAAAAAGAAAAACAAAAACAACCCATATGCTCAGTTTTCGTAGCTTCAGTTTAGAATTTAAGAATCAAGATCTTTCAAATGTTGCCTGTCCTCCTACTTAGTGGATTTGTGCTTTTGCGCACTCTCTGCTCTTCAGCACAGAGGCTTTGAAACCAAAGCAACACAAAGGGCTGAGATTTGATTCATATTCATACATTTCGAAGAGGATCTGAAGGGAGATCGAGCACTGCTTGCTGCATTAAATCTATGCAAGTGCCTAAGACCCAGATAGCCTACTTAACGTACACAAATGATAGGTCAGTCCACCTAGTCCATGCGCATTTATGCTTTACTTAAATTATAAAGGGACCAAATGAAAATATAAATTAAATGTTCTTTTAGGGATTTCAACCCAAATGGTCTTGATTGTCCCCCTGATTATCCACCTCTCTACTCCTCTGTTGTAATTAAATAGCCACTTTATTTCTCATCCATTATATTGGCAAATAGTACTTGTTTTAATTTATGGTTTAAAATATCTCAAGGGCCTGGGCATTTTTCACATTGCTAATGGAAATTCACAGTGGTTAATTTTTTTAGGGACTATAACAATATGTACTCAAATTTAGAGACATTTTCTAATACATTTTCCTAATATTTTAGTCTAATAACATAATCATGTAGATGTGCAAACATCTCTCTAGAAGAATGGTCACAGACTTTTTAAAATGGAGATAATATAGACATGTAACTAAAAGGAATTACTTAGAGAAATTTTGGTATGTCTGTGTATAAAGGGATATCAAGGAGTTAGTTAACGTGATACAAAAAAGACAATACATTGAGCACAATATGTTGTCTTGTTAGAAGAAGAAAGAGTGTTAGTATGAACTTTTCTACCAGTGTATTAAAATGTGTGGATAAATTTCCAAGAAAAATGTCAAGTATGTAGAATATGCCTATATATTTGTAGAGCTGGTAGCTAGAGAGTATAATTTTGGATATTTTTATTTGCTTCTTTGTCCTTATGTATATTTCTAATTTTATTTATTTATTTATTTATTTTTTTTTTTAATTTTAGGCATCACTGCCTTCCGGTGGTGGGAGTAGGAGGCCCAGCCTTTTGCTCCTGGGAGCCGGAATTGAACCTCCATCCCAGTGGGCCGCAGTCCCGCGCACAACCACTACGCCACCGGGGCTCAGCCTATTTCTAATTTTATAGTTGTGTTAGTCCAGGTAGACTAGAGGAACAAATTTCAAAGCCATGCATATGGATATAAGGAATGGGTTTATATTCAAGGGGAACAGGACATTGAGAAAATATCCCAGCCCAGTCCAGCTCAAAGTCACAAGTCAGATATTAACCCATATGCCTGAAATCGGTCCATAAAGTCTCCTTCTGACTCACGAAGTCACAGGTCAGTGGCTACAGAGTCCCAGCACCGATAGGGGTCTCCCCATGTCTCCTCGCTTCCAGTGCTCAGGGTCCATCAACAGCATCCTGTGGTGGCAGAAGCAACTCATCGCTGGAAGAGGCCTCCATGTGGCTGCCCCAGCCTCAGAGGTCCGGCTCCATCAGGTTAAAGCTGTGTGGTTTCTCCACCGGCTACTCCAGCCTCCCAGACGCCACCATTCTGTGTTGCCTGTGATTAATCATCTCTGAAACTAACTGCCAACAACTGGGGAAGATAGCTTCACCATCTTCACGAGGGAAATATCGTGAGATTTCCCAGGAGTCTCAGATGAAAGCCTTGCCCACACAGAGACCTCATCGGCTACTCAATAGCTATATCCAGATTAACAGGCCAGACTCCACCCCTACATTTCAATCATAAAATTAACATACGTACATGACTGCCACATAGTTAATATACTACTTAGGCAATACATTGAAAATTTCTTAAAGTATTTTTGACAAATTATTTTGCATAAAAACATTTATTAGCCCTTGAAATTCTCTTTTTCATATTCGTCCTTGATAAATTTGTTCTAAAAAGAAAACGTAATATTCCTAGCCCTCTTCTAGTTCCTGAAAATGACTTCTATTCAGATGTTTGCAGTATTAACTCTTCTAATTATCACTTTACCTTAGCTGTTATGTGTTTGTATTTTCACTTCCTAAAATTTTATTACTCTAATTTCTGTGTACTATTTATCCAACAAAAACTTATTTGAGTGTCTACAAAGTTCTATGCCATGTTCTCAATTCAGGATCTGTTACTGGTTTTATTTTTCTTCACTTCTCAAGAAAATCATCTCCTTGTGTTCATCCAATTATTTCCCAGCTGTTATTGAGCACCTATTCTGTGCCTTGCATGGTTATAGATTGCATGGTTATAACAACAGAGATGCTGTTGTTAATAACTGTCCTGATGATTTTGACTTGTGGAGGCCTCATATGTGCAGAGCCGCAAAGCTACATACAGTTTTCAAGGATTCCCCCTCTTGCAAACACATCACCCACCAGTCTGCCATCTAAGACACCTATGGGTGGACCAGACATGTCAAGACCTGGACTACTAGGGAGACACAAATCAAGGACACCACGGGAAACTCTCATCCAGGTGATATTATAACTCATGGATAAAGACAATCCTTGAAATAATAAGTATTGAGTACATCAGAATGAAACAAATTCGGAAAGGCCATTAGCAGAATTGGAGGCAGAGCAAGGATTGATCTAAACAGAGGACTACCTTAAGACCCATATGAGGAAATGTAATTTGAGCAAAATATTAAAGTAAATAGGGGAAAGATGCTTTGGATATTCTTATTTGGGGAGCTATTTAAATAATTCACTGCTTTGCATAAAATATCTACATTTGACAAATTGACTTTCATTTTTATTAATTGTCTATTGCTCTACAAGAAGCAAAAGTATTCTTAAGAAGAGAAAAAGTAAAGGAAAAAACATTCTTAAAATTAAAAGAAGGAAACATCCTAAAGTCTGATTTTTCAAAGTCATAAAGGATTCCAGAAGTCTCTGTGAGAGAAAGCACGTGTCTAAGGCATATATCCTTTCCCAAAGGCAATGCCGGCAAACTGAGTAGCGCTGTGGTCTCTGAAAGTCACAGTCAGGCAGAAACACACTAATGCTGTGTGCTGGTGAATGATGTTACAGAAAACCAGGGCGAAATGTTGACAAATTAAGATATACTTTAGAAACTCTTTTCTAAAATGCTTGGCCAAGAGATGGTAAGTCATCTTTATGGCATGTCTCTTCAGTAGATGATTAAGAAGAAATTGCTTTCAATAGCTGAAGTCCAGATGGACTCCTGTGAAAATCTCCTACTGTGCTGCTGTAGATGATTTTCTGTCAGAAGACTGTGTCAATTAGCAGCGTCATATTCTCAGACTGGGTTAAGTGGTCTGCTTCAGATGGGATTGAATTTATGGCACAGAACTATGAATGCTTAAGTAATCATAAAAATATTCCATTTTCTAAAGCTGATTTTACATTAACACTTGGCCTATCATATAGCTCATCATGCATTCCCTGTAGTCAGGAGGAAATGTGTTCTTTATCAAAGAATAGCACAGGTCAGTTTGTAATCTTTTGCTCAAGAAGAATCTTGTAATAGGCTGGGGGAGGAGGTTAAAAAAACAATAGATGTGTAAATGTCATTGGAAGGTATACATCTGTAAACCATTCCCTTCTGAAATGTTGGACAGATTACAATATAAATACTACTCCATCACATGTTTTTCTTTTGTCTAGCTCTTCTGTTGTCTGGAGTCTCATGAGATGAAATGCACACCCCGAAACAGCATCCCCTAAGAACCACAGTGGGAGGATATTACACTATTTTGTGGCCTAACTTGCTCCATTTTAGCCCCCAGTATTTTCTTATGCAGGTGCCAGATCTGGTTCGAGGCTGAAACTCAAAGTTAAAACCAAATCAATTGCATATACAGGTGGTTAGACTTGAATGGGCTTGAAGCTGAAAACCAGAAAAATGCTTTATGTTAGAACGCTTCCAGAAAGTATAAGGAAAAATCTTCAGGGTGAAATGATGCCAGCATAAACAGTTGTGGGCTTCGTCCAATGCAATTGACCCTTTCACTGCTCACTTCTTTTACACATCCACTTCCCACTTTTATGGAATTTGCCCAAAAAAAGTAATATAAGGACAAAAGAAGTTAGTTATAGTCTATTCATGAAAATTTTAAATGGCAAAAATGATTTCTAGTTTCATATCATAAAATGCATGTGTCATTTATCTATTCATCTAGCTATCTCTCTACCTACCAGTGATATGGGCCCAAATTCAAATGTCAGCCATGTTAAGCAAGTACACAAATCATAGGGAGTATGATCGTTGAGAGTGAAACAGCCTGCCACACACTGGAAAACTCAAACTTTTCCAAAGCAGGCCAGCTACTACAAATCAGTAACTTTCTGGGACTGTTATCTCAGTATTGTCAGATTTTTAAAGGAAAACACAAATGAGATAAAATGATTATTGTGTGTGTATAAATTTCTATGCTTCTGTTGCGGAATTTTAGCCTGTGGTAGAGAGTCTACGATCCCATTTCTGTAAGTGTATTTAGAGCCCTTTATGGTGTTAAAGTCTCACTCATGAGATTGACAGATTGAAGATAATACTTTCAGCAAATTTAACACTTCATAAAGCCTAATCTTTCTTGATAAAATTGTGCTTAGGTTTCTTTCTAGCTAAAAGAGTATTTCTTCTAATGTGCTAAGGACAGTACTTTTTGACACCGATGGTAAGTTATTGTTCCTGACTCCCCCCTCCCCAACTCACAACATTTAAGAACATTATTTTCGAAATCTCACCATCTAATTGCTGTTGGTATTAGCCACTGTAAAGTTGGTTTAGGCTCAAAGTAATTCTATGCACGGGACTACAGACCTGGTCCTCCTCCATTGACACAATCACATCTGTTCATAAACCCACTGTTTCAGCCACTCTGTCAATCTACCTGAATGAGGGGTTTTCTCATTACATGGAATGGACCTTCCTCATAATGTACCCAACGTATGTGCGGCAAAGTCTAGTCATGGCTTCTGAGCAGCACTCTTGCTGTAGTTCATCTGAGGCAGATTTATTTGTTATTCTAGAATGTCATGTGATATTTAGTGTTCTTTACCAACCCTATAACTCAAAGGTATTGATTCTTCCTGTGTTTTTTTTTTTCCTTTTCATTGTCCAGCTTTTACATGCATATCATGGGCTTGAAAATATCATGGCTTAGATCAGGATTACTTTAATCTTTGAAGTAACATCTTAGGGGTTTTTTTTTTTTTAGCACTTTAAAGAAATATTTTGCAGGATGTTTGCCTGAAAAATCAGAAGATTTCTTGCCTGCTGCTTCTGTGGAAGTTGGGAGCTGATGCAGGGAAAGGGAAATAATTGACAACTTCAATCAATATTTTCTCTATCTTGGTTGTCTTTCTCTGATAACCCAAAACATTGGTAGCTGGGAGCCTTCAGCTGTTCTATGGGTGAAAGACATGACGGTTTGTTTTCAGTCCCGGGAGGGTCTAGGGCAGGGCTAATCTATCCTTCAAATTCAGAATCAACTTCTAAGCAGTGATTTTTTTTATTTTGTCATGATATGACTTATTGATCCAGTGAAGACTTGCATTTTCTCTACATTGAGCTGTAATGTATCCTGATGCCTAGGTACTATGACTTCATCAGTAAGTGTGTCACATCTTCTTCATTTTCCACAAAAATGATTATGTTATTTGTGTGTGTCAGAATGTTAATGGGGTTTCCTCCAATTCCTGATCTTACCATGGAGTCCAGATTTTGGATAATTTGCCTAGCATTCAGGTTAAATGAATATTACAAAAGTATAATCCTGACACATATCTGTCTTAATATTTAAAAAATACATGATCAATTTTTCAGTTTGAATGATTTCTTTTTGGTTTATGTACGAATTCTGAGTGAGTACAGGTAAGTATTAAGAATTCCTATGTTTCCCATATAATTTGTTGTGAATTGTGCAGTCAAATGCCTTTGCATACTCAGTAAAACAAGGGTATTTTACTCAGTAAAACACGGGTAAACATCTTTTTGGTATTCTTTGCTTTTAGTCTAGATCCATCCAACATTAGCCTCACTTCATGACTGATTTTGAATTCTCTTTTGAACCTTAAACCTCAGAAATATTTTTGGAGATGTATTGAATTCTAGTGGATTATATCAAGATAATTATAGGTCCATTACTGTCAAGTTTATTTGTAGTTATTTGCCTTGATTTTGAAGATAGTAAGTAGGGTTGATAAAAGAAATGGGCACAGGCACACAAGCTGATAAGGACTCTGTGAGGAAGCATGGTTGAAACTTCATAAAGCAAAAAGGCATCTGATTTTAGAAGAGGATACTAACATATTCATTGATTGATTGCACTTTCTGGGCATGTACTGTATAGGGCTACAAGAACATGGGCCTATGAAACATCAGGACTGAGATATGTTGGTGGAGTCAAATGGGAAACAATGAATAGTGGTAGAATTTGAGTACCTGCACCTGATTTCTCGCTCTTGCAGAGGAATTTATCTTCTCACGAGAGTTATACAATCTGTTTGCTGATCAAATCGTCAGTGAAGATGGATGAGATGAAGACAAGGGTGACATCAGGATCAAAGGAAAGCTAGTTACAAACTGTTACATATAAATGATAAAACCTTGTTTGCTGAAAATGTGGAGAACTTGAAGCACTTACTGATGAAGCCTTATGGATTACATAAGGATTGTAGCCTTATGGATTACAGCTGAATGTAAAGAAGGTCAAAATCTTCACAACTGGACCAATATATAACATCAGAATAAATGAATAAAAGGTTGAAGTTGTCAAGAATTTTGTCTTGCGTGGTTGCGCAATCAATGCTCCTAGAAGCAGCAGTTAAGTGATCAAAAGATGTATCACATTAGGTAAATCTGCTTCATAAGGCCTCTTTAGAATATTAAAAAGCAAGGGTGTAACTTTAAAGGTGCACCTGACCCAAACCATGGTATTTTCAATTCCCTCAGTTGCATATGAAAGTTGGACTTTGAATAAACATTGAAGAACTGATGCATTTGAATTATGGTGCTAGAGAAGAATATTGAAAGTACCATCAACTGATAAAAGGACAGCAACAAACCATTAATTCATTGAATTAACTCATGGCTCTTGAGGGCTGCCACGTTCCCTATAAGGCCAGCATCTAATGTTGTCACAATACTTCATCCATGGTGTGGTTCACCAAAGCACGGATAGAAATTTAAGTGTCTAATCAGGAACAGAGAACTGGGCTTATTCTCCTTTTAGTTTCCCTACAATTATTGTTTAGTAGCCTGTGTTAGTCTGGGTAGTCTAGAGAAACAAATTCATAAACATGCATATAGCTATAAGGGAAAGGTTTATATACAAGACGAATGTAACTTTGAGAAAGCATCCCAACCCAGTCCAGTCCAAGGTCATAATCCTATATTAGCCTATATATCTGATACCAATCTATAAAGTCTTCTTCCAACTCACGTGGCACGTGCAATGACACTAGGACAATCACAGGCCAGTGGCTAGAGAGTCTTGCATATCCAGTGGCAGTGGAAGCATTTGGAGCTAGCAGGGGTCTCCCCATGGCTCCTCATTTCCAGGGATGAGGGTCGATAAGCAGTATCCAGTGGTGGTAGAAGCATCTCAGCATTGGTAGGGGTATCCCCGTGGCCTCCCAAGCATCTCAGCACTGGTAGGAGTCTCCACATGGCTTCTATGTACCCAGAGGTTTGATTCCATCATGGTAAGCCCATGTGGCTTCTCCTCCAGCTCCTCCAGTCTTCAGGACTCAGGGTATATGACTGTTCCTAGAGTCTCTCCAAGAGATTGAGTCAAGTTTCTCTCCTCCAATTGGGAAATACCATGAGACTTCCCAGGATTCTCAGGAGAAAGCCATGCCCACACAGAGGTCTCATTAGCTAGCTCCAGATTGACAGGCTAGACTCCACCCCATACACTCCCAGTGTTGAAATTGACACAGATCAGTGACTGCCACACCTCCCTTCAATTTACCTACCACACTCACCCACAGAAGTATGGAGGTCTTATCTACAATGTAGATTCTCTCCTCTCCTAGGCTTAACTTGATTTTCCAGTAGCTGCTCCTCTCATTCTGTAGGATTGTTGCCTGTAGGTTTGTTGCAGCTTTAGCTCAGTGTGGAATGGCATCAAGTGGGTGGTCTTCTCCCTTTCTATTCTTCTGGAAGGAGTGAACTCAGTTGAGTGGGGTCTTCATTTTCAAAGTAGTTCTTACGAAGGGGGCAGGGGTAATGTATGGTTAATGGGTGGCAGGAAAACTTTCTACCCCTTGGAGACTTGGCCCCCAAGATTTAATTTGTGCTTTCGTATAGTAATGAACTTATATAATATGTGGCCTTTTATGATTGACTAGTCATGCTAAGGATAATGATTTCTAGGTCCTTCCATGTCATGCGGTGTTTCACGTATTCATCATTGTTTTTCATAAATGCTTAGTACTCCATTGCATGGATAGCAGTTTTATCCTTTCGGGTTGCTTCTAGTTTCTTGCTGTTGTGAATTGTGCTGCTGCAAATATGGGAAAGCATATATCGACTCATGTTATGTCTCTTATTTCTTTGCAGTGTATGCCTAATAGTGGAATTGCTAGATTGTATGCTATTTCAACTCCCAAGGACTTGTGGTATCACCACATAATTTTCTGTCGTGGCTGTGTGTGTTTCCAAGTTCACTAACCACATTGTGTGCAGGTTCCACTCTCTTCACAACCTCTCCAGCATGTGTTATTTTCTGCTTCTTTTTTTCATTGGCTAGTTCAATTTTAATTTGATGATCATAGAAAGCCTACATTTAAACTTTTAAAATCATGAGTCCTCTGCCTAGTTCATTATCAAATTAGATTTAATGGGGTTAGCACTTTTAGTGTAGTATACTGGTGGGAATTCATTACATGAGGAGATGAATTAGGTTTCTTTATGAACACATTTGTTTGCCTAAGTCTAACATCAGTGTACAATTTTTATTATAACTAGTCTCTGTCATTAAAGATTATCTGCACATAATTTTTATTTTTTCCTTGTGATTAAAGATGAATGCACCCCCTCAGCTAATTTCTCTACCTTCACATTATGATCCTTGCTATTCATTCAGTACCTGAAAGTATCTTGCCAATTCCTTATTTTGCAGAATACTTCCTGACATTCATCCAGAGGTCACTGAGAATATGTATGTGAATGGAAAAAATAATAGGCACATATGGAGAATGGAAAAGATAACTAGCAGAAATTCAAGACCATTTTTCATTTGAAAGAACAACTTGTGTCATTAAATAGATTTAGTCACATACTTCTGGTTGGTTCCTGCTGACTTGTCTTTGTTTACATTAAAAGGAAATATGGGAAGAGTTACTAAATTAGTTAGAGAACCACAGGGCATAGGTCTCGGGTTTCTGTTATCTATAAATATTTATCAAGCACTTGACATGTGTAAATCTCGGTGGAGAATGTGACTATGGTATGAGATACTGTTGTACATGGGAAGTTCTGGAGCTAAAGAGGGAAATGGAAATAGCAAGCACCCAATTTTTTCTTGATAAGAAGCCTGCAAGTGCTCTAGCAAATGAAAAATTAGAAACTATTCCAGAGGCCAGGAGCCTTCCTGGCAGAGATAAAGGCACTGGAGAATGGTTTGTGAGGAAAAGCAGGGCCATTGTGAATGAGTGAACATCATAGACATTGAATGTGGGCATCCCTCTTTGTTGGATGTCTATATGCCCTGCATGACTCAGCACGACCTCCAGGGGCTCTTTCCTCACCCTTCTCCAACCCCATTTCCGAATGTTATGGGAATTATTGCAACCCCTGGCAAAAAGGATCCTGGTGACACAGTAGGTTTAGTATAGCCAGTGACCCGCTAACCACAAGGTCAGCACTTCAAATCCCCCAGCTCCTCCATGGTAGAAAGTTGAAGTTGTCTGTTTGCAGGAAGATTTAGTCATGAGAATCCTGAGGAACAGTTGCTGATGGGTTGTAAATTATGAAGATAATTTCCTTTTCACGGAAGTTAACTTTACAAGATCTAGAGTCTTGTTAAAATGAACATAGTGAACACAAAACGGGTGTCACATGAACTCTGCATTGTTTGTGTGTGAGACAAGTATACATACATTGGTGTGACTATGGGGGGGGGTAAGAGTTATAAAGGGATAGAAACATTTTTCAGCTTTGAAGTCAGCTTGCCTTAATTTTCTCACTTGGAAATACTTTCAGATGCATATAGGGCAACTAAGTTGTTTGACAGTCAATAGACAGTTTATCAGTTAACTATGTAAAAAAGTAGATCCTAGGGATAGAAGAGAAAGGGAAAATACACTGCAGACAGTATGAATCTTTTAGCAAATTTTGCTTTAGCATTTTTTTATTGTTGTTATACTAATTACAGAGGGTCAGCAAACAGGGCATTGTGTGAATGAATGGTATGTCCTTGAACAGACTCGCAAAGGTCATGGATAAGGGTAATTTCATTTCTAATGTAGTCTCAGCTCCCCTCCCCTTCTACTAATAAACTAATGAACGACACTTTATCTTTGAGAGTTAAACCATGGAAATGAACATTGGGGCATTTTTGATATGACATTGATCAGTCTCATTGTCTTAGTGTTACTACCTCAGCAGATCAGCCAAGGTCTGCACTGATTTTATTATGATTGCTGAGAGAGTAGACACAGTTGCCCAACAAACTCACAAGGTAGTAACATAAGGATAATAACAGTACTGCTTTATGATGGTAAAATTTCACAACCCATTCAAAGCTCTAAAAGTCATATTTAACTTAAATAAGTAAATTTAATTTACTTATTGAAATAATGAGTAAGTTAGCAATCAAGTCATTGAGTGACAAAAACCAATGATCGCTGATTCAAATTCATCCAGCATGCTGTGGAAGGAAAGCTTGTAAACTATTTATATAGAGATCACTACTGCATGTCATCAAGTTAATATTGACTCACCCTGGAATATTATCCAGGAAAGAACTATGGAACAGTTTTTTTCTATTACATGCTGGTTTCCATGAGTGGAAAGCAGTGAGTATGACTACTACTTGATGTCCTCGATTATCATTGCTATTATTAGATAGACACACAGAACCCTAAGCAAAAGAGCATTAGGAAGATCATGCCAGGATTATCAAATTGCTTTAGAAGAGTATTTTTGTCCAAGAGGAATATCTCAAACGATCATCATCCCTTCATCTTTAAGCATAATCTTTGATTCCTCTAGCTCATTCTTTCCCATCCTTTTGACTATAATTAGAGCAGATATCTTTTTTAAAACCATGTCAAAGAACCAGTTTTGTGAAGAGAAAATTTGATAGCATGACAACAGTGGAATTTTTTCCCACTTTATTGAGAGTTCTATAGCTATTATAACAATCTATAGCTCAATTAATTCAAGCATGATTGTGCAGTTATTGCCATCATTTTCAATATATTTCTTCTTGCACTCTTTGGCATCAGCTCATTTTTATCCCTGCCCCCCTACCCTACTCCTCCAAATCCTTGTTATTATATTAAATATTATTACATGTTAGTTCTCCTTCATTCCCATATCTTACACTATGCAATGTATCTGCTCACCTGCCATTCTGTTATTCAGTTCCCTTGAGTGGGATTATATAGTCATCATTTGCTATAAGGTCCAAGCACGCTCTTTCTGTATGCTCAGTAAATCATTACTCCCATTAAAATTTCTGTAGGCTTTATCTATTTTGCTTTTCATGCATTAAACAATCTTAATTATTCAGATGAACACACGCAGATCTAGCAGAATTAATGAGGTAAAGCTAAAATCATAATCTTAGGGGGGAAATATTAAAGAACTAGAGTAAATTTATGTGTTTCATCAGTGCTAGAGTGCACCATGGATATGCCATTTCTTCCATGTGGTCCTTCTGTAAGAGACTGTTTCCATTATCTTGCAGGTAGCCTTTGGATCTCCACTTTGCCTATGATCCTTTACATCAATTTGGTAGTTTGTTTTGGTATTTCAGATACCTATTCCCATTGATCATACTGGCTGGTATGCTTCTTACATGTGGACTTTTTTGCTTCCCTGCTAGATGGCCACTTGTTTAACTTGAAGCCTCTAAGATATCAGATGCTATATCTTTTGATAGCTGCGCACCACTACACTTGCTTACTCACCCACTTTGTCTTCAGATATCATAGCAGGAAGGTAGTATCATACAGTACCATATTATTTGAACAAACCATTCTTGAGTAGAAGTCTGTTGGATAAGCGAGTCCTGGGATATGTTTCCCTGAAAGGCAAGGAGAATGGACCAATGAATTTTATAAGGGCCTGCTCAGTGACAATAGTTAGACATGGAATTATTGCTATGGACTCCTTTTTTCTCTTTTTTGGTGTCTGTCTAAATAAGATAGGAAAGATAATCAATCCCAAGTAAATGACAATGGGATCAGAGGTTGGGAAATGGAAGGGGACATGGAGGGGAAGAAGATGAGGATATAACAGTAAGTCACTAACAGGTGGGGAGTAGCAAGTATCTAAAAGTGATGGCAAGGAGGGGATAGTGGTCAAGATTATGTTTGATCAATTGAAATGTCTCCAAGAGGAGTTACTGAGGTGAATGATGAGTAAATATGATAGTGGGGCATGAGGAAAAAAAAGAGGAAAGGAAAAGAAATATTATATATAGGTATAAACATAAACATATATATATGTAAATACAAAAAGATAGGTACATTTGTCTATGTAACCAAACATATGTGTATGTGTGTATGGAAAACACATACAAAAAAACCCAAACCCAACATGTGTGTGTGCATATATGTATAAATATGCATGTAAGTTTGCTTATATATATATGTATATGTAAATACAACAAGGAAGCAGGTGAACTTTGCACTGCTTCAATTTTACCTCTGTACAAGGATGGTGTGTTCTAATAATGTGCCACTGTATGGTATTCACCTTCCTGACACGACAGCTGAAGATAATATGAGTATTTAAGCCAATGTGGTGAAGAAAGCTGAGAGTGCCCAGCTATAAAGGGCTGTGGCGTCTGCAGTCTTAATGGCGTGGAGTTAAACAAGCAGCAATCCAGCAGGGAAACAACAAAGTCCACATGGAGGTAAAAATAGAAAGGGGCCAAAGGAAGAAACACACCAGGCTGTGTGATCATCAGAGACATTGACTGAAAGAAGTGTCAGACATGTAAAAAACAAGCATGCAAATGGATGTGAAGGGCACTGGGTGTACTGGAGACCCAAAGTCCACCCCCACCAGCAAGACCATTGAACAGTCCCTTTTAGAAAGACTTGTGGGTAAGAATGGTGGGTAAATTCAGGGTGCAATGTGGCACTGATGTATCACATAATTATCCTCTCGTTCTTAAGATTTTTTTCCCTTTGCTAATAGACCTCGTTGGTCATACTAGACTTGTGTATATTTATTTGTACATTTAAGACCATTCAGTACATGGTAGTCAAACTAGATGGCCCCTCAGAAACAGCAACATAAGTAAGGGTCCCTGAAGATGTAGAAAATGAGGGGCCTGGGGGTCTGATGGGGCAGGGAAGAGGAGGGTAGAGGGTAGTTGTCAGCATTGATTGTATAACCCGACTTAATGGGATTTAACAACAGAGCCGTATGGGAATGGAAGGGCTATATTAGAATTAATAAGATATGTCAATAAAAATATTATCTGGGAGGAAAAAGAATGACTGTTGTTTGCATTCTTTTTTACTATTCACAAGTTCTCTCATGGCATGGTGGTTACATATTGGACTGTTAACTGGAAGACTAGCAGTTCAAAGTCACCAGCTGCTTTGAGAGAGGAACATGAAACTTTCTACTTCGATAAGGAGTTACAATCTCAGAAACCCACAAGGGCTGTTCTGTTCCGTTTTGTCGGGGCACTAGGAGTCATAATCCACCTGATGGCAGTAAGTGAGAGGACTTTATTAGACGAAAAGAAATGACAAAGTCCATTTGAAAGACTAATGTGTTGTAAATAAAAGGGTAAATAAAATATTTTTATAAAATTATAGAAACCTGTATTAAACAAAAATCTAGCACTATTATTTTACAGCATATATCTTACATTGATCTACACACTCCTGAAGGTGATGGCATTTGTGTTTTTTTTTTTTGCTCATGTTTGTCTTTTTCTCTCTTTAACCCTTCCCTCACTGAGATGGATTGACAAGTGACTGAAGCATAACAACAAGTATGAAGATGCAGGACCAGGCAGTGCTTCCTTCTCCATTGTACATAGCATCACTATGAGTCGAAGCCTACTCAGTGGCTGTGAATAACACCACCACCAACAACAATAAAATAACAACAACACTTCTCAGGAGAATTCTGCATACCAGAATGCACACCCAAACAGAATGACATCCTTGATTCTTGTGGGATTCAAATTGTGCTCCTTTTGAATACTCTTTGTGTTTGAGGAGCAAAAAGAAATATGTGTGGGGCAGCATCAGGATGTAGGGGGAATTGGGTATGGTTTTCCAGTGAAATCTTCATATGAAAACCTGCTTATTAAAGAATAAGCAGATATATTTCCATGTTGGAGAAATGTTTCCTGGACTTTGGTTTTAAAAAATTCAGCTTTCAATAAAAATAAATCTACTGCTCTCTCATGATTTCCCTGTGTCCAGAACATCTTTCAAGTCTCCCTTTCAGATCCTTCAATCAGTCCCCATAACCTTCTGAAGGGATTTCTGTGCCCTAAATTGAACTAATCCATCGGGTGGACTCCTTTGGATGGTGGAAGCCACTGATTTGAAGAGGCTTTTTCTTGAAGGCCGTCTACCAAATTAGAGACAATTGCATGATGGAAAGAACTTGTCTGCAGTGATCCATGATTGCAACGACATGTTAAATCAATTTTATTTGGAATAATCTGTCTATAGAAACTAAAAGCTTAGTAAAAATACTTCCCTCTAAATATTTTCCTATCAAAAATATTGTGTGTGTCTGTGCTTAATGATGCTTTGTGTGGTCTTGCTCTTTTTCCCAGCGAAGTCATTGATATTGTCTAATATCAGTCAAGTAAATGTTATTCAATATTTTAGATTAATTTCTCCATTCTTTAATTTTTTAAAAATGTACAAATTTTAAAATATTTAATGATGTTATTCTGGCTGTAAAGAGTCAAAAACATGTTACAGACAGGACACTGCTATTTATAAAAATAGTTATGGCACAATGTCTTTCTTTCCATAGACACAATTAAAGATTTCATTTACTTTGCTGACTAACTACACTGGTTTTTGCTTCTGGTTTCTTCTGGAGAAAAGCCAAACAGAAGAGCTTTTGTCTGATCTTCAGTTTTGTTTATGATAGTTCTCTGACTACTCCGGATAAAAAAAAAGACATTGTTCTTTTCCTCCTAAGTTTGTATCATAGGATAATTAGCAAGGAAGACTGTGGGGTTGACATATACTTAGCACTGGCTAGTCATGTCTTGAACAATTTTATATGTAGTATTTTGTTTAAATCTCATACCTGTCTTAATTTGCATATGAGGAAGTACAGACCTAGAGTGTCTAAAAAGAACTTTTTCTTTTCTTTTTTTTTTCTGCATCACTGCCCTGGTGGGAGTAAGAAGCCCAGTCTTGCTCCTAGAGAGATACTGGATTTGAACCATCAATCCTGTGGGCCCCAGACCTGCACACAACCACTGCACCACCAGGGCTCAGCTGACCTCTTTTTCTTCCGAGGAATTTCATTTTGAAATTTTCAATTCAATCAGTATCATTTAGTTACCATGTTATTAGCTGTCCCCTTGCCTATCATTGTCTTGAGGAATCATATGTTGTATAGAATATTAACCTAGTGTAAGGAAAACATGTATTATTCCATTTTTGCTGCTTATAACAGTTTGAATCTTGAGTAAACCACAGCTACTCAGCTTACATATCTAAGAATTGAATAACCTCTAACCAGGACTGCATGTTGAGCTGCTTAGCACAAAGCCATTGAGTTAGTCCATTGAGTTAGCCATTGAGGAGAGGTTGCATACTTCCATAAAGATGCACTGGTGTTGCTGGGGGTGATGCACTCGGCTCTTAGCTGCAAGGCCGGCCATTGAAACTTACCAGCCATTGCAAGGAAGCAAGCTGGGTCTTTTTGCTTCTGTAAAGATTACCTAAAGCATTTCTATAATATAAGGTCATGATGAGATGAAATTGACTTAAGGGTAGTGAATTTGGTTTGGGTTTTGAGTGGTTTTGACTTTAAATAAAGTCATAGAAACCCTAGGTGTCTATGACTTAGCATTAACTTGATAGCGATGAGTTTGGGTATTCTACCCTTTGGAAGACTTGAGAGCTCATGGTTAACCACTCTGTAGTTAACCAAACCTTGCCATTCAAACCTACTACCTGCTTCGCTGGAGAAAGGGGACAATCTATTCCCATCAAGATTTCTAGCCTTGGATTCACAATGGGGCCATTCCACTCTGTCCTTAGGATCATAGTGAGTTGAAACCAACTCAGCAACAGTGGATTTGCATTTAGTTGACTCAATCAACTTTACAAGCCAGTTGTGTAAATTAAATGAATTAAGTAATGTTCTTTGGGAAAATGCAGAGCAATCTCCAGTACAGAGACTATTCAGAGGTTTCTTTTTGCAGATTTTCATTTTTCTTAGGCCATTCAATGTATTCAAGTTGGAGCCAACAGAGATGATAAGATTAATTTCCACTGATGAACCTATATATTCTTTTCAAAGTTAGTCAAAGAAGTTCTACATCAGACCTTAATGATGAAATCCAGAAATTAATGGATCAGATTAATGAAGAGGATAATTGTTTGATCATTTTGTAAAAATTAGCAGAACTGTTTTGCACCAAATCTTTAATTGGGGTAAGGGACATCAAGAAAACAAAAACCTCTTTTGCGAGAAGAGTCAGTAATTATTTGATTTAAGGTTATTACACACATTATGGATATAGAAATTACAAGTTCAGAAATATGTTAGCATTACTTACCAGTGTACTTTTTATTTTATTTTGCACATGCTGAATGTGAGGGTTTAATTAATCCAGATAAGACTAGCAAAAAAACTGTTATTGGACTTACATTGTTGCCTTTGATGATTGAACTTAGATATGTTGATGTGTGTAATTGCATAAACCACACAGAAAAATGGCACCATAAATCCCTAACGCTAAAATATATCACAAATGAAATTGATCATGAGAGAAAGATCTATGCAATGCTATATTTTTCATGATTTATAGAACAGTGTGTTACCCTAATGTTTTAAGTTTTAGTTGTTATCATGTTAAATTGTTTAATTTTATCATGTTTGTTATCATGTTAAAATCGTACATCAAGCGGTCACTTTAAATAATATGCCAGAAACAAAGAGGGTAGGATTGGTAGTTTAAAAAGTGTTTCCTGTGTATTGCATTAATGCACTTGTGTTATGAAAAAATAAAAATGCTTTTAGAAAATGTGAGTGAATAAATTTATTTTGCAGCTCTATTCCTGGGAGAAGGCAGCACATTCCCCAGATGTGGGCCACTCTTAAGTTTCATCATGCTGGATCAATCTCCTCACGTCTCAAATTCCAGATGCAGGGAGAACTTCTTTAGTGGGCTGTGGGCCAACAGACATGCCAAAAGTTTAGCATGTGAAAAACAGGACTGTCATTCCTCGTGCTCTATCTCAACTGCCAACAAGAATGATAACAACAAGAATTATAAACAAGAATGAAAAACTAGCCATGTGCCAGGTGCTGCTTTCGGGACTACAACTCTGGATAGTAGTGTGCCAAGGGTACTGAAGGGAAGATGTTGAAGTCAGAGATACTGGATGTTAACTTGTCCGACACTTACTAGGGTACCAGACTTCCTCCCCTCAGGATTCACTTTCTCAGCCTTCCCTTAGTGAAATAAAATGTTTAGCTCTCATTCTCAGGATGGGGACCTTTAAAACCTGGAGTTAAAATACGTCATATCCAAATAGTGATTGCACAATGGTTTAAGGAAATGGTGAGGTAGATGGAATTGCTGGGTGGTGCTAATGATTAAGCACTCGGATGCTGTCATGTTGGAGGTTCAAGTACATGTAAAAGGACCTCACAAATAGGTGGGGTCACTAACTTCCAAAGAAGAGAAACTCCATTGGGAGACTGATTCTACTCCGACATGCATGCAGTCTCACCAGTCAGGACTGATTTGACAATAGGGTATAAAAATATCCAAAAAGCCGGGAGAAAAGAGAAAAAATGCAAGATAGTTTCTCCCATGATTGAGGAATTGGATAAAGAAGTATGTCTTGAGATCACTGTGTTTTGGCTCGGATGAGGTAGATAATGGTGAGGAGGATATACTTTTTTTGGACAGGTGAATATGGATGGGAGGGCATCCAGCAAAGATTGGAAGGAGATGATGTTACTTTGCCAAGATGAAGTTCTACAGATAGAGGTTAGGACTTTGTTCCTTGAACTATGATCATAGACCAGAACTACCAGCAAGAAATCTTGTTACAAAAGTAGAATCTCCAGTCCCATTGAGAGTTTAACATGATTCTCAGGTGACTGATATTTATAGTGAAATTTGAGGTTTAGATAAAGAGTATCCTTAGAGATAACATCAAATATATATATTTATGAAATATTACATTAGAACTCCTTAGAGATTGTCTTGGTAAATGATTTAGCTTACTGGATTTGAGTTTTTTCCTTCTAACAACCATCCAGCATTTTCCCATTGTATCATATTGGCAGTCTCCAATGCCAGACTCCAGATTTTTAAATGATAAGGGTCACTATGAGTTGGCATTGGCCAGGTGGCAGTGACCTTGATTTGTTATGAGGAAGTGAAGGTTGGTTAAAGACTTGGGGTTACAGGTCTCACTGCCGGAATAGAGTTGCCCCTGTGGGTTTCCGAGATGGGAACTCTTGACAAGAGCAGAAAGCCTTTCTCCTGCAGAGAGGCTGGTGGTTGTGTAATGCTCACCTTTTGATTCGCAGCCCACTGTGAGAGCAATTGTGTTAGGAAGACAAATGGAGCAGGAATGTGTAGAATAGGCAGGAGAATAAAGACCCCCACATTTGAAAGTCCTGTTACTAAAACCTTTAAAGGATTTCATAAAGCTTAGAAGGCTAATGAGAGATCCAAAGTAATCCTCACTGGGAATCAAATTGAAATCTACTGGGGATGCCAGGGATGCTTTTCTCTAACCTGACAAACTTAGCAGGTGCTATTCTCCATCTAGTTCTTTTGTAAACATGTGTATCTATTTGTCTCTACTCTTTTCTTCTCTCCTTGCACATCCCTTATAAAAAGACTTTCATAATATTTCTCAAATAACAATTCTATCCATCAGCTGTTCCCTCAAGCATACATAATAACGTTCTATGGATTCTAATGGTCACCTACCTTGCATGAATTACATTAAGCGACTAGTAGTTACAACTCTTGTTAGATACAAAACAGGGAAGTTCCAAGATCTGATGTCCATTCCAGAAATCATCCCTGGAAATCAATCCTGGGGGGAAAAAGAGAAATCAGGGGCTGAGCCCTGGTGGCGTAATGGCTGTGCACGGGACTGCGGCCCACTGAGCTGGAGGTTCAATTCCAGCAGCGGCTTCACAGGAGCAAAACTGGGCCTCCTACTCCTACTCCCACCACCAGAGGGCAGTGATGCCTCCAAACAAAACAAAACAAAACAAAACAACAAAAAAAGAGATCTAAATGAACAAAAGGAAATCTGAGATGACAGACTTTCCCAATTACACCTATGGTCAGAGTGAACATTAATATGGCACTTAGAATATACTGTTGCACAGACGCAAGTTAAAAGAGAGGAAGCAAAGTAAATTTGTGATTTCCACAATTGGTAACTGCCCAGACATTCATATTAGAGAGAACCCTGAGTACAAATGTCATCATCTTAACAACCCTTTCAATAACTCAGCAAAAATTAGATATTGGTTCTGCCAAACTGGTGCAAATCAGATGAATCCCTCTACTACCTTTCCCTCATGAACATACTAAATCACACATAACAGAGAAGAGGGGAGATTTCTTAATTCTGTAAAATCCATTCCTCGTTCCAGAAAAACATGAAATATCCCTCTCCTTAGTTATTATGTATTTCTTTCTTTTTTTGGGGGGGGGCATCATTACCCTCTGGTAGTGGGAGTAGGAGCCCTAGCCTTGCTCCTGGAGAGATGCTTCTGGATTTGACCCTCCAACCCAGTGGGCTGCAGCCCTGCGCACAACCACTATGCCACCGGGGCTCAGCCCCATTATATATTTCTTAGAAGAAGATAAAACCCTTGCTTTGTGGCACCCTTGAGTCTTCCCCATTCCTGGGAGAAAGAACTGATGATTCTTATGAACCTTGTTTTGATTGGAGTAAATGCTCTGAAAGTGAACCCCTGCATTTGCATGATACTTCACTGTCCCATTGGAGCCATTACCTTCTAATTCTGGAAGCAAGAGAGTAAGTGGCAGGCATCACCTTCCTTTGGAATACCCTTGCTTTTGTTGATTGATAAGTTAACTCGAACAATTCACTCATTCAATTAATTCATTTGGACAAAATATATTTAATAAACTACATTGTGTGTTGGGCCAGATCCTCCACTATGTTGATCAGCAAAATAGACAAGTCCATTCACATAAAACATACAGTTTAGGAGTTATGGAGGTTGGCTATATGCATTGAACATGCTGTTGGATTTGCCACATAAGTAAAGGCTCACTTTCTTATCTATGTCCATAATGAAAATCCTAAAGCCCTGTGATTTATTAACTGCTGATTGTGTGCTCTATAATTTGTGTCTTTTGTTAACAGGCTACTGACTGCAGGTAGAGATTTATTATGTTGATGATAGGTGACTTTACTTAAATTCATGACAATAAATCATGCCCATGGGGGTAAATGATTATTAGACACATTTAGAAACACTAAACTCATCAAATTGGAGTGGTCTACTGGGTGATGATGTCACTCTGGGGGGGGGGGGGCGTGTCAGGTGACCATGGAACTTTGGATCACAGAGGCAGTGCAACAAACCTACCAGGTGCTCCAAAGGAGAAAGACGAGATAATTGACTTGGTAGCAGTAGTGGTGGTGGTGGGTTGAGTGATAGAAATGTAAGTAATATATTATTATTAAAAGCAAGCCAAAAGCCTTAGCACATCAATTTATTGGTGGTAATGGTAGATTCATTTATTTTATATTTTTGAAGAAAGCGAATTGATGCCAGATTCAAATGCCAATCACAGTGGTACATGTTAAACAGGACAAAGTCAAAGGCAAATCCTCCTGAGGAGGGAGCCTATTCTCACTTGACCTTTATGTAGACGACTTAAATAGATCAGAAAAACAAATCGCCACACACCCCCCAAAAAAACATCATTGGTGGCAGATCCATTTATCACCATTTCAGGTGGGACTAGAGAAGTAGGAAGAGGACCATGAATGGGTCAGTGACAGTTTGGAGATTAGAAAAGTTTAGTAAGATTGGGTTAAGTTTCTCTGAATTAGGCAGTTAGGGCATGACTCAGGGCTAGATCACCAGTGTACTTTTATTTTCATCACACACACCCAGGCAAATCCCGGAGGGTGAGTCTGCACCTCCCTGAGCTGCCTAGAAGAGTGACAATAATCTGCTTTCAAATACAATCCGTCAGAGGACACAGTTTGTTACTGTTGCTGGTCAATGTCACAAAGAACATAATAGACACCGGATCTATGTGGAAATGAAAAAAAAAATGCAGTGAGGGCTTCCATTGTACACCACAGCCTTTGTAAACCTAGTACTCAGAATTCAATCTCTAATATAAAATAAATCTTACTTCAAAGGACTTTACTAATGTTATTTATCTGAAAAAGAGATTCTTCAAATGACCAGTTTTGAAGCAATATAATTAACCTTGTGGTATGGTAGAATCCACAGCACCATACTTTGTAAGAATGTTCCCACTAAACTTGGGTTGCTATTGAGTCTATTTTGATTCATAGTAGGACTGCTCCTTTGAATTTCTGACATTGTAAATATAAATCTTTATGGCAGTGAAAAGTCTCATTTTTCTTTCATGGAGAAGCTGAGAGTGTGAATTACTAACCTCTTGGCTGCCCAGTAATGCTTAAATAGCTGTGCCACTAGCAGTCCCACAAAAATGGTTCACTTTCTTCGTATTGTGGATCATGTTCACAATGGTTTCTCATTTTTATTGGGTACTTTGTGTGATTGTGCTTTATTTTACCTTCATAAGGATTGAAGAAAATTTTGCTGGTAACAATGAAAGCATGGCAAAAATGGTGACATAAGGTTTATGAATATTTTCCAAGGAACCCAAACTGTTTCTTTTATATAATTTACATTTTAGCTCACAGTAGAAACATCCTTTGAAAGTTTATACTTGGGTGGAGGAATTTATCTCTTTATAAATGCTAAAATTGTTTAGCAACTCATTCCCCATTAGTTTTGAAGGCATCCTGTTGAAACTTTAAGTGGCTGAGTTAGCATAATTTGGAGGTCCTGATGGAGGATATTCCTACTCCTCTGGGTTTAATAACAGCTTTTGCTATTGGAAGGATAAATGGTATTTTTGGAATGTTTTAATTTTGGTAGAGCTGGATATCAAGACTAAGTTTCTCTTTCAAGTTCAAGACCTTCCATATAAGTCCTGACCTTTTGGACTACAGGATAATTAAGAACAAGCATACACCAGACTACACCCAATTCTGCAAATCACTTTAAAGGCAGAGAAGAATGGTTTCAGGATACGACATAGGACTGGATGTATGTGATAAGGAATGTCTCAAGTATGGAGTTCTTTTGAACATGTTCAGAGCAACAGAGGGAGGCTACTGGGAGGAAGTGGGGTGGCATGTGGAACAGGGGAGTGGTGAATATTTTTAGAACTATTCTCTAGTTTTCTGATATTTCAGTGCCTTACATTTACTGAAGGGTATTTTCTGACCAATGACATCACTTAATTTCCAAAGAGACTTGGTTTCCTTCTTAAATTCTTTCCCTAAATAAAGATAAAATTCTTCCTTAGATTAATATAGTCTTTTTGTTCTTTTGAATTTTCAAGTTTTGAATGGCACATCTAGTAGAGAAATCATGTTTATCTTCAGACTGTTCCACACTATGGTCTCAAAGAAGGTGTTTCCAAAATATGTGAATAAATATTAGGGGGAAATATAGCATAATGAAATACATTTTCATCTTTTAACAAAAACTTTAGCCTGTGAAATGAGAGAAAGAATTAAAACAGTATTTTGAAAGATATTTTCCTTCCACAATTTTTTCATTCCTTACTGATTCATTATTTTTCCTGTTACCTTTATTAAATAAAAGATAGCCTCAAAAGCAAATATAAAGATAAAACCCAAAAAAAGGGCCTGACCCTTCTTAAAAGGCATGTGTTTCCTTCCTCTATTTTGAATGAGAACAGCTAAACTTTAGCTTTCAACATACTTACTTCGGAACCTGCTTGGAGATATGCACCAGAACCTGAAGGGTTGAGCAAGGCATCTTCATATGCCAAGAAAATAAATACAACTAGGCTATCAAAAAATTCAAGAGCTAGTAGAGAAGACTCAATGGAGGTATTTAGGATGTGGATGTCAGGTTCTGGGGTGAGTCAAACAAAGCACAGTAGAGGAGTCATTTCACTCTATAGCTCCACAATGTTAATAGTTTCTAAAATTCTGTCTGTGGACCAATATCTCCAGAAAAAAAGCAATCTGTGTCAATGAATAATTTTTTTCCATAATATCAAGCTTATTCCAATTTAAAGGCCTTTCCCTGGGTCTAATATCGTTTGATTATTTTATGGGTTAAATTGACCATTTCTTTGAAAAATGGCTTTGGTAAATGATGTTTATTTTTCATTAGCAAAAAAGTAGAGAACAAAAAATCTCCAAACAAAAATGAACTTTAGGGAAAAAAAATCAATAGTCATGAAATCCAAAATTCTAGGAAACCCTGCCCTACATGTTGCCCGATGATAAGAATTGTTAAAAGAATGAGTGATTTTTGTTTTTAACCTTTGTCTTCTATAGTAATAAAAGAAGCTTAGAATTTAGAAAATTTTGTTTCTAAGTTGAAAAACACAATGGAACATGGTTATGAAGGTTTATGAAAATTTCACACATTATATTCTGATTAATATATAAATATTTCCATTTTACTCGATGTTTTACAAATAGTTGAACTGAAAAACACAGATTAGTATTAAGATCAGATTTCATAATTATGGTAGCAATATAGAAATGATTTTCTTCTGCTTTAAAAGTACCACAAAATGAAGTATTTGAAAGTCTTGAAAAATGGTGCCAAATGCTGCCAATTTCTATGTTTATTACAAATTATAATAATAGCAACAATAAATTGTATGCTACCTTTGACCACAAAATGTGGCAGTGTCTTCTTATTGTCCCAATTAATACTCATCATAGCTCTTCAGAGAAGCAGAGACTGGAGTTGGTAAAACCACTTTACAAAACGTGGGAATCAAGGTGAAATAATTGAAGAAGTTTTCTACCAGTCTCAGAATAAGATCTATGCTCAGAGTTAGATAACCTGTCTCCAGAAATGATTCCTATCAATTTTTGCCAACACTATAAGGTAGTGTGTGCCACTATTTGTCAGTTTGTCAGAATATGGTAGCTTGTGATGCTGGAAGCTGTGTCACTAGTGCTTCAAAAGCCATCAGAGTTACCCAAAGTGAGCAGGTTTCTGCAGAACCTGCAGACTAAGAATAGACAAGGAAGAAGGAAGAGAGGAAGGACTCAGCTCCCCATTTCAGAAAAGAAGTCGCTGAAAAGCTTATGCATAGATTCAAAGCATTTTCAAATATCAAAAACTAAACAAAGGAAGCAGAACAAGGTCTGAGGACACTTGAAATTACGATAGAAGAGCTAGAAGCAGTCAGTGATGTATGCCAGAAAATTTGGAAGACATCTACTGGCTCAACTGACTGGAAGAGATACATGTTTTTCCCCATTCCAAAGACAGGTAACTCAAGAGAATGCTCAAAATGTAATATAATATCATTGATATAACACACAAGTAAAATTTCCTGAGGATCATCCAACTATAGTCACAGCAGCACATTGACAGTGAGTTACCTGAAGCTCAAGCAAGAATCAGAAGAGGAATTAGAACGAGGATATCCATGCTGATGTCAGAGTAATCTTGGCTCAAAACAGAGAACATCAGAACCATGTCAACTTGTGTTTCACTAACTACGCAAAGACACTCAGCTGTGTGGATCATAAACTGGGGATGGCATTCTGTGGATCAAATTGTGAGTAACCTTGAGAAGCATAGGAGTTCCAGAATGCTTCATGGTGCTCGGGCTGAACTTGTACACAGATGAAGAGGCAGTTGTGAAAACAAAACAAGGACTTTAAAATCAGAAAAGACAGACATTGAGTCTCCACTCAAGTACTCCCTCAATGCAAGAACGTTTTGTTCTACTAACCCGGCAATCTGTGATGCTCACCATTCCCTGACACAATCATTGAAGACAAAATGGGTGCATAAGCACAAATACTGAAGAAAGCTGATGGTGCCCAGCTATGAAAAGATATCCTGTCTGGGTTCTTAATGGCTTGGCGATAAGTAAACGGCCATCTAGCTGAAGCAACAAAGCTAAATCTGACATAGAAGAAGCCCACAAGCTTGTGTGTTCATGAGGTTTCAGTGGAAACAGGCATAAGACATCAAAGACCTAAAACAAAATAAAAAAAATCATACTGATGTGAATGAAGGGGAGGGCAAAGCAGAGACCAAAAGCCCATCTGCAGTCAATTTGACAACCCTGAAAGCCCATCTGTAGTCAATTTGACAACCCCTTTCAGAAGGGTGAAGGAAGAGACACGGCAATCAGGGTGCAGTATAGTACCATCAAAACACAACTTTCCTTTAATTCTTTAATGCTCCCACCCCCTCCCACCAACTATCATGTCCCCAATTCTCCCTTACAAATCTGACATGTACACTGATACAGATAAGAGCTCATAACACAGGGACTCCAGGACACATAAACTCCTCCAGGCCAAAAATAAGAGTGGTGATACCAGGATTGTAAGGAGAAAGTTGGGGAGAAATATGGGGGCACTGATCACAATGATACACTTATATCCCCCCCAGGGGGATGGACAGCACAAAAGTGGGTGGAGAGAGACAACTCTTGGAGTAAGATGTAAAAAACCAATAATTTATAGGTTATCAAGGGTTAGTGAGGGAGGGAGAGTGGGGAAGGAAGGGAAAAAATGAGGAGTAGATACCAAGGGCTCAAGTAGAAAGAAAATCTTCTGAAAATGATGGTGGCAACTTAAGTACAAAAGTGCTTGACAGGATAGATATATGTATGGATTGCGATAAGACCTGTAAGAGTCCCCAATGAAATGATATTTTAAAAATCAGGAAAGGTAGGTGTCAGGGTTTTTTCTTCTTATTCTACTTATTCAACCTGTAGGCTGAGCAGATCATCAGAAAGGCTGGATAGTGTAAAGAAATGAAATTTTTGCTTGATTATAGAGAAGGAAGAAAATTACAAATCCTATATGTTTTTATCTGAGGAAATAATATTGAATATAGGAAACTGTTAGCTGTCCTAAAGAAACTGAACAAGAGAGATAAAATGAACCAGGGAATGTGAAAAAATATGATTGAAAAATGAAGTACTGATCTGTTAACATGGGCTTTAAACCACCTAGTTGCTGTTAGAAAATTTCACCACTAGGGATTATTGCAAAATTATATAGCATAGAAATGTTTTGTCTGATTCTTTTCATACTCTTATTTTTTTAGTTGCTTTTATCTCATTTTCATTAGTTCTCCTCTTTTTTACCCTGTTTCTTCATTACAGTTCTTAGATGTCCTTCATACTTTGTATCCTGGTTTTCTAATGACCAATGATTTCAATCTAAACTTTTATATACAAGTATTTTGTTTTAAAATTCCTCCATATGTTTATTTTGAAAACTCCAGAACATTGAAAACTTCTACAAGAAATTAAAAGAATCTGAATATATTTCACCAAGATTAATCAATTTTTAAACCTTTACCACATGGTTTTAAAGTCTCCTTTGGTTTCTTTCTCTGAGAATTACTTTTTTTATATTAAAATTACTCAGCAGACCTTGATGAGAGATGCATATTTAATTAATATTTTTATTCAAGTTAATAATGATGGTCCTTGTAATATTACAGAAATGTAATTCTTATAGACCCCAAGATGTACTATGTACTCAGTTACAATTGGACGCTCTTACCAAAATTTTTCAAAATAGAGTGTTAATAAAGCTTAAGTACCATAAATGGCACCTTTTATTTGTAACATGAGACTCTTAAGACACTTAATTCTAAACTTAGCAACATGACCTTGTTAATTTGATGTTATTCATCAATAATAAACTTCTGGTGATTCTTGCTTGTTTTAGTCCCTAATGTTGTCCTCAAAGACGACAGTTTGAAAAATCACAGTTGATCAAGGAGATACATTGTGTGAATAGTTGTATACAAGTATCTAAGTAATCCCTATTCTTGGAATTAATTGTTTTACAAAGTGAGATAAATGTGTATAGCCACAAATTACTAATCGTGGCATGGAGAGGCCCTCATGTATTCTATAAAGCAAGATATACCCATGTGCCCATTTACCATAATCATTTTTTGTTGGATGACTCTTTTTGTGACTTAACTTGGGCTTCCTCTCAAACATGCAGGCCTGAGTCTTCCAACACAGCATCAGACTTTTTAAAAGAGATTACACTGAAGAGTGAGCCTACATATCTGATGAACCACAGGATGTCAACAGGACACACCCATTTTCCCACATTTGGCAGCCTCTAAAACAGAATGTAGCAACTAGCTAGCAGCAAGCCAAACCAACACTGACCAGAGTCATAGATGCTTCCAAGTGGGTGTGGCCAAGGAAATCACATTGAAAAAGAACAGGCCTTAGGATAAACGTGTAATAAGAGAAAACAGTGCTCAGTTGTCACCAAAAGTGTGTGTGTCAGGGGGTGGGGGAGTGGGAGTGGGATGGGATGGGATTCCCTGGCATTTTCATCCTTACCAGGATGAGAGCGTATGTGACTGCATAATATTGTTGGGTTCTCAAGCTGTGGTCTCAGGATAGAGACACTGACGAAAGAAAGGTGGGTTGTCTAAATTCATTTTGGCTGTTGCCCACATCAATAACCAGGATAGGGTGAGGTTCTTAGGGTATAGTTTGATATACAAGCACACACTATTTTTAATTTAGACTCAGACTATAGGAAAAGTCATTTTCTAGAACTGCTATTCATTTTATTATACAAAGAATGGATGGAGAAGCACTAAGATTACTATTTGTTTTAATTATAGACAAAATGTGGCTTTTTATTTTCTGCAGAAAGGAGTGATTTACCAGAACTTTTAGCCTTTCACGAATGCCGGAAAATACCCAGACGAAAGATAGACTCCATTTAAAGTAGTTGATGCTTTTCTTTTCTTCCTGCTAAGAAATTGGTCTAAAGTACACCACCCTTGGCAGATGTAGACTGAGCCACTCAGAGGGAATTGAAGTAGTTAAACATTACAAATCAGGTGTGATAACCTGCCTTATTTCCTGGAATTTATGACTAGGGATCATGAATTTATTTCACATGCAAGACAATGATATAAAGTACAAAGGCTTTTATCTTTTTTATGTGATATTTTATTTGTCTACTTTGAGACATAAGACAGCACCTTTGGATGATATAGGTCAGTGGTTTTCAAACTTATTCTCAAAGTGGAAAGGAAAATAAAACAGGTACAATCAGGATATTCTTTGCTAAAAGGAGGTTGAGTAGCTTGGGGGGATCAGCGATTGTTTGGTGCATCTGTTGACTTCAACAAAATCCTTGGCTTTCAGGGAAGAAAGTGTGGATGTATCTCCAGTAGCTTATGAAAACAGAAATGTTAGAAAATGTCAGTTCTTTAATAAATGGGACATTTAAAACATATCTGACAAACAAAAATAAATTCTGTCTTGCTCTATTCCCTGAAATGACTTGGGGGGGAAAAGGGGGTCTCCTCTCCCCGCCTGGCCCCTAAATGGAAGATTTGAACCCGCTGAACTATCTGAAGGAAAATCCTCAGACTACAGAAGAAAGAAAAGCACAAATCATATAGAAACTGAAAGCACAAATGAAGCACTAAAAACAGAAAGCAACACTCCCACCACTGGTCCTGATGGGATCATCTAAAATCATTGAGAAAAAACTAGAAATCAGAACATGACATATGATGACAGAACTAAGAAAATACATCCATGTTAGTAACCAGTACATAGAAAATAAACATACTTATGAAAGAAAGTTATTCTATAGTATGATAAAACATTTAGAATCCTACTAAACTGCTCTGGATATAATAAATTTAAAATACAGATATAGATTTAAAGGAAAGTATAAAGAAATGGGGGGGGAGAAGTGGTAATAATAGTTACCTATGACTTTTGAAAGCTATATTCAGAGCTGTTCTCAATAACCACTCCAAGGTCATTTTCAATTTTACACACACACACACACACACACACACACACACACACGTGCAGTGTTTGTTTTGTAGGTAGCATCCAGAGCAGTGAGCATGGTGCTACTATCTGCTTGCCATAGATCCCCTCAGTATCTCAGCAGCAAGCCAACAGAGCTTTAAATTCCATCTGCAAACACTGTATATTAGTTTTATTTTCGATTTTAGATATATTTGCTATGATTAGGCAGATTATTTGTCTGGAAATGCTACAAAAAAGAAGTCACATTGTGGCAGTCATGTGCTTATGTTAATTTTATGATTGAAAGGTAAGGGTGGAGTCTAGCCTGTTCATCTGGAGATAGCCATTGAGTAGCCAAACAGGCCTCTATGTGGGTATGGCTTTCTCCTGAGACTTCTGGGAAATCACACGATATTTCCCACGTGAAGATGAGAAGCTATCTTCCCCAGTTGTTGGGAGTTAGTGTCAGAGAAGATTAATCACGGACAAGATGGCAGCATCTGAGAAGCTGGAGGTGCCAGCAGAGAGACCACACGGCTTTGCCCTGATTGAGCCGGATCTTTAAAGCTGGGGCAGCCATATGGAGACCTCTGTCAGTGATGAGTTGCTTCTGCTGTTGATGGACCCTGAGCCCTGGAAGTGAGGAGCCATGTGAAGACACCTGCCAGGATTATGCACCCGTTGACCTATGACTTCGTGAGTCAGGAGACTTTATAGACTGATTTAGGCCATATGGGTTAATATAGGACTTATGACCTTGAACTGGGCTGGGCTGGAATGCCTTCTCAGTATCACATTCCTTTTGTATATAAACCCTTTCCTTATATCAATATGTGTGTCTATGAAATTTGTTCCTCTAGTCCACCTGGACTAACACACACATATAGATAGATGTTAACTGCTTCTTTGTTATAGGAACACTATTGTCAGCAAGGGATACTTGTCTTTGAATGTGGAATTTGAATGATGAATATGGGTATTCAAAGATAAAAAATGGGGGGCTGAGCCCTGGTGGCATAGTGGTTGTGCACGAGACTGCGGCCCACTAGGGCGGAGGTTCAGTTCCAGCAGTGGGGCTGGGCCTCCTACTTCTACCACCGGAGAGCAGTGATGCCCCCCCCAAAAAAAAATCAAAGATAAAAAAAGGCACAAAAGATAATGGATATGACTCATGGCTTAGCATACCTGTAAATGTTGTAAGGGGGAAAAAAGTTAACAATCCAGACAAATTGAAGAAAGAAAAATGTCACAAATGCTGCTTTCAAATGGATATAATATTTAGAAGTAAATCACTACATTTTCAAAGTTTATTTAAATATTATTAAACTGAGGGATAGATATTTGAAAGTATGAAATGGAAAACTGGAATTTTTGTAGGTACTAAGATGCAGTAATATAGAGATGCTTTTCTCGACCATTATTTCCATCAGACTGTCCAGATCTCCTTTTCATTCTTTTCTGTAGCCTTTGTAATTGTAATTTGTCAATTAGGACTGCTTGCAGGGATTCCCTTTTCTCTGGTTTCTAGTTGTGTTTGACTAATGAAAGACTCTGAGGAAAAATATAAAAGAATGAGAGAAAAGAGATCCTGGAGCATTTATTCCCCTACTTCTTTCACTGTCAGCACATAAAGGCTTACATTCACTAAGACCAAAGCTCCTTTTCTGTTGCGTATTCTATTTATTATAACATAGATGCTTCATGTAATTTTTTCTTCTTATCTTTTTGGTAGAGAGGTGCTAACAATTTCCCTCTACTGCTACGAATCAGAATTGACTTGAAGGGGGTGAGGATTTTAAAGTTTGTCATACTGTGGTGATTGGAGTTTTAGTTTGATGTTGAAGGTTATACTACCAGTATTTTATATCCCATTAGGGTCATCCAAGATGAAAGGGCTTCAGACAAGCTTCTGGTTTAGATTATGCAATGGAGAAAAATTAGGCTGTCCGCTTCTGAGGAAGTAGTCACTGGAAACCTTATGAACACCAGAAGAACATTGTCAGATACAGTGTCAGAAGATAGGCCCCGCAACGTAGAGTTGACCATAATGAGCTGC
This sequence comes from Nesogale talazaci, assembly GCA_004026705.1. Lineage (NCBI taxonomy): Eukaryota > Metazoa > Chordata > Mammalia > Afrosoricida > Tenrecidae > Nesogale > Nesogale talazaci. The sequence continues at coordinate 71,108 of PVJH01004839.1, read as the reverse complement.
GTGGAGTAAAACTTTCAGGAACTCCATTTACTGATGGGACATGGATCAAAATAAGAGAAAAAAGATGCACACATCCATTAATAATTAGAATGTGCAAAGTATGAAACGTGAATCTTGGAGAAGTGGAATGTATGCAGATTACTGTCCTAGATGCAAATGAGCTAAAAGGGACGTGGTTTGCTGGGCCAGGAATGACAAGTTCAAGAATAGTGCCATTGCATTCATTGTCATAAAGAACATATCAATATCTATCTTGAAATACAGTGCTGTCTATAATAGCTTAATATTTATCAGAACACAAGGAAATCCAGTCCATTCAACTATTGTTCAAATTTATGCATGAACCACTAAAGCTAGCAATGAAGAACATGAAGGATTCTGTCAACTTTAAACTTTTAATCATGATGTACTGAAAATTGTCAGCAATCTACATGCATACAAAAGTTGGTAACAAAGAGAAAGTATTGATAGTTGGAAACTATGGATTTGGTGATAGAAATGAAGCTGAGGATTACTTGGTGGAAAATTTCATGAACAAAAGCTACTTAATTGTCAATAACTTTTCAACAAGATAAAGGGCTGTTGTACACATGGAGCCCACCAGAAGAAATACCAAGGGTTCAAATTGACTATATCTGTGGGTGGGAAGAAACAATAAGCTCATATTCATAATAAAATGAGACTGGGGTTGACTGAAATGGAATGTTAGTTGTTCATATAGAAGTTCTGAGGATGCATTGGTATTCCCCTGACCTCAAGTCTACTAGTTTCTCTGCTGGAGAAACATGGCTTTCTATTCCCAAAACCAGTAACAGTTTTGGAAACTCCCAGAGCTCTTCTGTCCTACCACAGAAGGTTGCTGTGAAATGCCATGAACGTAATGGCATTGGGATTGGTTTGCTATTTTGGAAGTTGGAGCTAAATAAAATTAAAACAAGCTTACAAGAACCAATAAAACATCTTGAGGATATGCCACCTGAATTTTGAGACCATGTCAAGAACGGATCTGACATATTGAATACCAGTGAAAGAAAAACTGATACCTTGGGACAACATCAAAAACATTACATCTGAAGAAAGCCAAAGGTCATTAAAAGGACAAAAAGTAAAGAAAAGGCTAAAGCAGATGTCAGAAGGAACCCTGCAACTCGCTCATAATTGTAGAATAGTTAAAGCAAATAGAACAAATGATGACATAAAGCAGTGTTTTGCAAATTTACTAATGCCATGGTTCGGGCTGAGTCCTGGTGGTGTAGTGATTGTGCACGGGAGTGCGGCCCACTGGGATGGAGGTTCAATTCCAGCAGTGGGGCTGGGCTCCACTCCTACTCCCACCACCAGAGAGCAGTGATGTCCCCCCAAAAAACCAAACAAAAAAAAAACAACAAAAAAAACAAAAATGCCATGGTTCTTTAATACAGTTCCTCATGTTGTGGTGGCCCCCCCAACAATAAAATTATTTTCATTGCTATGTCATAACTGTAATTTTGCACTGTTATGAATTGGGCGACCTGTGTGAAAGGGTAGATCAACCCCCAAAGGGGTCATGACACACAGGTTGAGAACCACTGACAAAGGATCTAAAAAGAAAATTCAGAGTAGCTTAAGTAGACAAAGTAAACTACTGCATTATGATATGTGCAAAAAACTAGAGTGAGAAAGGCAAAAGGGATGAATGTACATAGTTTATCTCAAGCTGAAGGAACTGAAGAAAATATGCAGGCCATGAGTTTCAATATTAAAAGATTCTATTGGCAAATTATTGAATGGTGCATATGTGCTCATGAGAAATTTCTTAGTAAATAGCTAATACCCATGTTACTAACTCACACTAAAGGATTGGATTAGACTATGAAAATATTGCAGGTTTAACTCTAAGAGAGGGGATTAGCCATTATGTATTACCACTGGCCTTAGATATAAAGAGGAGATATCTTTGAAGCAGCAGAAGAGAGAGAAACCTCAGGACCTTGGAAATGCATGTCCCAGATCTCCCTCTAAAATACCAAAGGCCGCAGAGGCCAGAAGCATCAGACACGTGCCCTGTAGACTCAGAGGAGCAAAACTAAGATTCTGGTGCACCTTCTCCTTATCTGGCCTTAAACTACCAGACTGAGATAGACAGGCTGACTTCCTGACCAATAGAGGTAAAGGCCATGGGATCATGTGACTGAAAGTCTCAGAATTGCTGGGGGAGGAGAGTTGTTGCTGTAGATTGACTATGCCCTCATTGTTTGCTGGTTCTAAGTGGCAGTGACCTATTAATTTCCCTAATATACTCGTTTATTGGTTAGTATTGCCTGTGAGTTCTGAATGAATGATTGAACCTGGCATAAAAGTAGAGTGAGATACAAAGAACAAATGCTGTCCAAACAAATCAAGAAGAATGGGATGAGGAGATATGTCTGGCTTCTACCTGAAGGAAATAGGGAAGCCTGAGAAGATCATATTTATCCACCTACATTACTGTTAATTGCATGACAAAGTAACAAAAGAAAACAGAAAGAACACACTCATTTCCTATTTTTAAAAAAATGGTCTATATGTAACCCTTTTAAGAAGGGCACATAACCAAGAACTGAAGGTTATCAAAGGAAGAAATACAAACTACACCGAAGGCAAGAGCCAAAAAAACCATGGCTCAAGAAATTGATGAGAGCAAAAGTGCATACAGGGAAGGCTTCCAGATGGTGCCCAGGTAAACAGCACATCTAGGGAGCTCCAGTGAATCTGATGTCAGGGAGATCAAGTGGAAGTGTTCTGGTGAGTGGAAAAAAGCTCCACGAGGAGCCTTTCCTATCCGGGAAGTGACCCTGCTCCACATCTGCTTTGTTTCAAGCCCCAGAGATCTGGGTTCTTATACAGACTTTTCCAGATAGTTGTGTGATCTCTGTGCACCTTTGTTGCCACCCGTCAGTGCCCCCCCTAGCTCCAGGAACTGGGGTTGCCCCTCTTTCCACAAGGATGGCAACAACTGGAGTTGCAGACCAGGGAATTGCAGGTCTGCCGCTCATCGTCTTCCTGGAGTCTTGGAGAGTCACAGATCAGGTCCTTGCAGGACCGCCCAAGAATACCCAGCCCCTAGGTCCTTGGATAGTTATTGCCTGGGTCTAATTCAGCTCAGGGATCATCACTGTCCAGTCCCCCCATTCCACCCCCTAGATCACACAGCAATTGGAACAGTGGAGAGTGCACTCTCATCCAGAGAGCATCCTTCCTCAAAATCTAGTCTAGCTCTGGAATCCAGGAGACCAAAAATCCAGTATTGGGAGTTCCCCAGCTCATGCCAGTTACACCGTCTTTCACCCCAACGGGACCAGCACCCACCCCTTGGCCCCCTATAACTCTATCACCGTAGTGAGAGCTATCCACTAGTCAAACTGAATCCCCCACAGTTGCTCACAACTACTCGTTGCTGTTGGCCTCTGAGTTGCCATGGCTCCTGCCTACAAAGCATCCTGACCCACAGCCAGAGTAAGCCACAAGCAGCCCTTGAAAACACTGTTGGCAGTGACAGGGAAAAAATGCAGGGACTCTTGGTCTTCCAGAAATATGGCATCCAGCTCTTCAATATTGTCACATAAACAACAGCCTACTCCATCACTCCCAACCCAAAACAATAAAGACAAATCACAACAGCAGAGCTACCAACACCCATAGAAGAATCTAATGTGGATATGCCATAAAAAGAAATTTTCAGCAGGCTGGAGTAATATAGGAGATGAAGGAAGCTAAGAGACTAAGGATGCAACAATCGAAGACATGAACTCCACAAAAGGGCATGAAGTCCATGCACAAAAGGGAAATACAGGAGGTAACAGATGAAGTAGCAGAAGCTTCCCACAAGATCACAGATCTCACAACAAATTAGAGGATGCTGAGAATCCTATAAGTGACCTTAAAGACAGACAGACTTCAGTTAAGAAGATAGACACTCAAACAAATAATAAAAGAGGTGGAAGAAAACCTGAGATCAAGGACACATTCTCTGAAGTGGAACAACATCTGCATTATTGGTCTACTGGAAAAAGACACAGCAAAGAAGTTGACAGCTAAACTAACAACGGAATTTTTGAAAGAAAACTTTCCCACCCTAATAAATGAGAATCACTTAATTATACAGGAAGTAGAGAGGACACCAATTAGACTAGGAAGAACTCACTAAACCACATAATAGACTGTCCACCTTCAAGAAAATGTTCTAAGAGCAGCAAGTCATGTACAGTGATTGTCAGGTAAGAGTATGCTCAGACCTATCAAAAGAAACCATGAAGAGGAGGAGAAAGTGGAGTGACAACTTCCAAAAGGGGAAGGAAAAAAACCCCTCCCTTAGAATCCTTTAGCATTCCAAATTATTTATTAAATAAAAGGAGAGATAAAGGTGTTCCAGGACAAGGAAAAACTTAAAGAATACACTGAAAGACACCCAATCCCACAGAAGATCCTTGCCAAGTCACTACGGCCAGAAGACCAACATCTGCCATGGACAAAGGAGAAAAACATATAGCCCAACTCTAAACATAAGTCAATGAGTCAATAGCAATCACCAAGGTAGCATGGACTCAGAGGAAAAGAAAGCAATAAAGATGCACCCCACAAAGACACAGCACAATGTTAAGAAGGGTGATAGGAAAACACTAAAAAGAAAAGGCATGAGATGTCAGCAGTGAATCCATGGATTGCAATAATAACTCTAAATATCAGCAGTCTTAACTCCTACACTAAAACAAAAAGGTTTTCAGACTGGTTTGGAAAACCCAACTCATTGATCAGTTGCCTGCATGCAGTGCATATTAAGCTCACAGACAAGAATAAACCAAGAAGAGAAGGCTGGCGAAATATATAATAGGCAATAACAGACAAACAGCAACTCAAAAAAAAAAAAAAGCAAGAGGTACAATGTTAATCTAAGACAAAATTTATTCAAGGTTAAAGCCACCAAAAGAGGGGCTCAATATAATGCTCAAAGGATCATTTTACTAGGAACCAATGAGTATAATAAATAAATGACAGACTTGCAAAATTTGTTAAAGTATTCAAAACATAAAAAAAGATACCACAATTATAGTAGCTGACTTTCAGAATACACTGCTTTCAGAAACATCATTGGGAAGGAAGTTCAGCAATGAGACTACAGGGATAAATACTACAATTAGGCAACTAAATCTGATAGAAATATTTAGAATTTCCATTATAATGCAAAAATATTCACACTCTTCTCAAGTGCTCATTGCTCATTTTTGAAAATAGACTACATGCTGGGACATAAGTCAAACCTGAATAGATTTAAACATGTAACAATTACTCAGGCATCTTTCTTGGATCTCCATGCCATAAATCTGGAGATCAATCAAAAGACAGCCAGAAAGACAAGGGAAAACAATTGAAGCATGAATGCTGATCTTATGCAACGTGAGTGAGTATTGCCCCAGATTAGAGATCAGAAAGTTCTTGAAACTAATGAGAATGTGAAATCAACATATCAAAACCTATGGGGTAAGATGAAAGCAGTCATCAGAGGTAGTTTGATAGCAATAAGGGCATATATGAAAAAGGAAGAGAGACTTATGACAGATTTGCTCTCACAAAATCCTGAACAACTAGAAGAGTTAACAGAACAATCTCTCCAACAGCAAAAGAAAAGAAATAAAAATCAGAACAGAGTTGAACCAATGGGAACATATAAGAATGATGCAGAAGATTAATGCAGCAAAATTCTGGTTCTTTGAAAGGATCAACAGAATCGACAGACCTCTGGCAAATCTAACCAAAGAAAAGAAAGGGCAAACACCCAGGATGAGAAATGAAATAGGTGGAATCACAGCACACTGTAATGAGATTCAAAGGATAATCACAAAGTGCTATGAAGTCTGCACTTTAATGATTTCAACAATGTGGATGACAAGGAAACGTACTTGGAAAAACAATTCCTCCTTAGTCTATCCCAGATGGAGGTCAAGAACCTAAGCAAACCCATCACAAAAGATGAAATAGCTATCAAGAAGCTGACGAACAATAAAAGGCTCATGGATCAAACAGCTTCACAGGAAACTTCTTCAAAGTATTCAGGGAAGAGCTGATAGTGAGTGATCCTTCATAAAGTATTCCAGAGTGTAGAAAAGGACAGCAAACTCCCAAATTCATATTATGAAGTCAATATAACTTTGATACCCAAACACAGCAAGGATCCCACAGAAATAGAGAACTATAGATTGCTATTCTACTGAACATAGATGCAAAAATCTTCAACAAGGTATTGGCCAATAGAATATAATAGTATATAAAATGCATTACCCATCAGGATCAGGTAAGATTCATCCCAGGAATATAGGGATGGTTTAATATCTGAAAATCCATTAATATCATACACCACATTGATGAGAAAATGTGTAAGAACCACATGATAGTATCGATAGATGCACAAAAAGCATCTGGAAATTTCCAACACCCATTCTTAATTAAGATGGGGCTATGAATAGAAGGTCAATTCCTTGAGTATGTAAGCTATCTATAAAAAGTTGACAGTTGGCATCATCATCAAACGGGGAAACACTAAATCAATCGAACTTAAAAAGGAGACCAGACAAAGATGTCCCTTTCCCCCACTTCTATTCAGTATCATACTGGAGCCCCTAGTTAATAATATAAGACATCAATGGTTTCCAACTGGGTGGGAGAGGAAGAAGTAAAATTATTGTTATTTGCAGATGACATGATTCTGTACATTGGAAATCTCCAAAATTTCACAATCATAGAACTGACAACTATAGAGGAATATGGAAGGATGGCAGGCTCAATAAACAGAAGTAGTTTGGTTTGCTATATACAGTGGACAAGACCATCAAAGAGGAGATCAACCAGGTGGTATGTTTCACAATAGCAAAGTACAAAGAGAAGCATCTCGTGATTTATTTAACCAGAAGAGCAAAAGATGTAGCCAAAGAAAACTACAAGACCCTACTACAAGAAACCAAAAGCAACCTCCATAAATGGAAGACTATCCCATGCTCATGGATTGGAAGACTCAATATAGTAAGGATGCGTATCCTACTCATGGTACTGTGTAAGTTTAGCACCATCCTGATTCAAATACCAGCAGCCTTCTTCAAAAAATTGGGGGGAAAAATACCTGACCACTAGTTTCATATGGAGAGGATAGAAGTCCATAATTAGCAGAAAACTCCTCAAAAAGAAGGACCAAGTCAAGGGGGGGTAGAACTCACTTTACCTGGCTTTCATACCTACTACACAGCCACAGTGGTCAAAACTGCATATACTGGTATCATGACAGATAAACAGACAACTGATCTTCAACAAGAGCCCCAAAAGCATCAAGTGGGAGGGTGATGCCTATTTAACAAGTGGTGCTGGAAAAAATGGAAATTCACATTCAGAAAAATGAAACAATTCGGTTAACTCACCCCATGCACCAGAAGAAACTCTAGGTGGATCACGACCTAGAAGTAAAAACCCAAACCATCAGAACTATTAGTGAAAGAATAGTGACAAATCTAAGAATTTAACCCAAGGTAATACATAGGCTAACTGTAATAGGGCAGGATATACACATGGTGAACCTGAAATTGACAAATGGGACTTACTAAGGAGAAAACATCTGTGTATCAAAAGATTTTAACAAGAGGGTAACAAGGTAAACCACAGACTTGTGAGAGGATTTTTAGTAATGACACAAAAACAAAGGACTTATTAAGCAAATCTACCATACCCTCCTTGCCTGCAAAACGAGAAAAACAGTTAACCCCATGAATAAGTGGGAAAAAGAATTGAAAAGAAGTTTCACAAGGAAAGAAACCCGTAGGGCCAATAAATATATGAGAAAGTGCTCCCAATCTTTACCCATCAGAGAAATGTAAATCAAAACAGCCATGAGATATCATCTAATGCTTTTGAGGCTAGCCCAAATCAGAAAATCAGAGAGCAACATATGTTGGAAGAGATGTGGTGATACAGGACTCTCCGATGTTGCGAGTGTACTTTTAGATATGTACAGCCACTATAAAATGCAATCTGGTGATTCTTAAACTAATGGAAATTGATCTACCTTATGACCCAGCTATCCCTCTACTGTGCAAATACTCAGAAAAGTTAAAAAAACAAACCACCATGAGCACCAATGTTTACCCTAGTGCAATTTACAATTACAGAGAGTTGGAAACAACCTAAATTTCCATCGGTAGAGAAGTGGATCAGTAAACTCTGGAACATACACACAATGGAGTATTATGCATCACTAAAAAGCACTGATGAGCACATAAAACACATATATGGGAAGAGTAGGAGGACATTATGCTAAGCAAAGTCAGCCAATCACAAAAGAAGTACAGCATGTGTCCCCTGAGGTAAGTGTAATCAGTACAGTAGGTAGAGAAGAGAAGCCAACTTTATCACAATATTCTGGTTGAAATACTAGGAGTTGGGAAATCTGACCAAACCCAAGGAGGTACATGTTGACCCAAAACAAAAATGGGGAAAGGAGGGAGGGTGAAGGGATAAAATAGGAGTGAGTGGGGCAAAAGTGAAATGATGATGGAGGGAGCAGGGCATTAATCCAATCAGAGGAGAGTACTGGTTTTCTCTCCACAGAATTGGGAGGGGGCATGAAGACTCTGCCACAGTACACCAAGCCCTGAGGAAAATGTGGCCACATGGAAGAATGCATACAAATAGAGAACTACAGGGCTGGCCCCAACCAGAGTCAAACTGACCCCCCTCCCTGGAAGTGAGTGTGGCAGAGAGCAGCACTGAATCTACAGGTTTCAGAGAGTGGCCAGCATGCCGCACCCTGATGGAAATTGTCTGAGAGGGAGGAAAAGCAAAAGAAAGCTAGAATGGACACCAGACTGGCACATCAGGCCCAGAGGATGACGTCCCTATGGGGAGGTAATAGGATACAGAGGGGACTGAGTGACTGACAACAGCTCATGTCATGTTGTCCCCTTACTGGAGCAGACTGTGACAGAAGACATTTATGGGGTTACATGGTGAGGAGGTAGAGAGGTCTGAACCCCTCACAGCAGAGCAAACCAAGAAGGAGACCTAGCAGATCAGGAGCTGTAGCATGGCAGAGCTACAAAGTCCCTGAGGAGCCTCCAAGGTGGGGGTGCTTCAGGCTGGGAGGGGCAGCTTCTGCACAGTCATGAAAGCCAGTGAACAGGCCCAGGAGTTTTCTATATTTCTTCTCTCTTAATTTTTGCCTTTTATTTTTTTCTTGCTTCTCCTTTTTTCTTTTCAATCTCTCTCTCTCTCTCTCTCTCTCTCTCTCTCTCTCTCTCTCTCTCTCTCTCAGGTTTGGGCTATATCATAATCAGTATGCCTACTTATGTAGGATAGGCATGGGAGGCATGCCAGAGGAGACAGCAGTGGGACCAATGATCTTGAGAGACCTGGCGGGTGAGGGTGGTGGGAGAAGGGGGGGATTGTACATGCAGCACCATGGACAGGGGAACCACCATGGGCAAGAGTGTTCCAGTCAAGAACAAGGGGGAGACAGGGATCCACGTGTGTTTTGGGGGGGGAGGGCGCAGGGGGCTTGGGACTAGGGAGGAGAGGGAGGAGTCAGAGCAACAGCAGACTAGCTAAAAGGAGGTACCAAGAGGAAGAAATAAGAGGAAAGCAGCAGTGGGACAGGAGGAAGGTAAAAGGAGAAGAAGGACATAGGAAGCAAAGCAATGGATCAAGGTACAAACATAGTGGTGTACCTATTTAAATGTGTTAACCCACATAAATAGAGGCATTGGCTGATATAACATAATGGCACATATATTTATAGGGCAACACACTAAGGTAGAGAGTTTACTTCAGGCCTCTGCTCATACCCACCCCTCAATATATGAACACTTCGGTCTAACAGTCTGAGATGTTCCTTCTCCTGAAATAATCTGTGAAACCAAAGAGAGTGCATAAGCAAATGTGGTAAAGGAGGTGGATGATGCCTGGCTATATATAGAGTCTGAGATCTTAAAGGTTTGAACTTACATAGGCCTTCATTTAGCAGAGAAGCAACAACTCCACATGGAAGAAGCATCAGGAGGAGTCCAGGGGTCAGGTAATAGGTATCAGCAAGCACATAACAAACAAAAACATATTTTTGAGAATGAGGGGGTTGAAGCAGAAATCCAAAGCTCATCTGTAGACAATGGAATAATCTCCCCACAGAGGGGCCAAAGGGAAGGTATTAGTCAATCAGGGCATCAAGGAAACATACTACACTCTTCTCGCTCCTTGAGCCTTCTTCACCCCTCACTACCCTGACCCTAGTGTGCTTCTCATGTCTAGCCCAGAACATGTACACAGGTATAGATAAGAGATAGGAGCTCACAACCCACAGAATCTGGGTATAGCAGTGGGAAGAGTGATATCATAAGGGTACAAGGCAGAGGGGGAGAGGAAGGGAGAAAGGGGAAACTGATTGAAATGAACAATACATAATCATACACCCATCTCCAGGGAGAAGAAGAATAGAGAACATGGGGGAGTGGAGGCAGCAGGCTGTGTGAAATATGATAATAATAACAATGTACCATCTATTAAGGGGTTATGAGGGTGGGGTGGGAAGGGAGAAGAGGAGAGGTGCTGATACCAAGGGCTCAATAGAAAGTAAATTTCTAGAAAAGAATGAAGACAGCATATGTAAAAATTTGCCCTATGCAAGCAATATATGAATTGTTGAAAGAGTTGTAAGAGTTCCCCCCAAATGAATAAGTGAGAAAAATTTTTTAAGAAATTGATGGAATATCAATTGAAGTGTTTCAACAGACTGTGGAAACATAGGAAACAATCATTCACCTATACAAAAAAAATCCAGAAGACATTTACCTGGTGAACTAACTGAAAGAGATCCATATTAGTGCACATTCTAAAGAAAGGTGACCTAAAATATCATAGACAAGCAGATTTTTGCTCAAGATCATTCCACAAGAGTTGCAGAAGTATATCAACAAGGACAATCAGGAATTGAGAAGAGGAGATGGCACATGGGATATCATTACTAATGTCAAGTGGACCTTGACTGACAGCAGAGAATGTCAAAAAGATGTTTTCTTGTATTTTATTGACTTTGCAAAAGTATTCAACTCTGCGAATCATAACAAACTCTTACTAACATTGAGTAAAATGGAGCTTCTGGAACATTTCATTGTGCTCATGTGAAACCTGTATGAAGACCATAGGTCAGAAACCTGTGAAACCTGTATGAAGACCACATGTGAACAAAGCATTAGACTATTAAGTGGTTTAAAATAAGGAAATGTGTGCATCGTGGGTGTATTCTTTAATCACACTCATTCAGTATGTGTGCTGAGCATATAATTTGAGGAACTGGACTGTATGAAGGAAAGGAGTGACAGAATTTTAGAAAGTCTTATTAGATACCTTCCATATCCAGATAAAACAACCTAGATTGCTGAATATGAAGACTTGAAACATTTGCTTATGAAGGTCAATGATTTCAACCCTCAATTTGGATTAAAAATCCACAGAAAGAAAACTAAAGTACTAATAAATGGGTTCACAGAGAACACCATGATAAATGGAGAAAAAACAGGAGTTGTCAGGGATTTGTGTATTAGACTGGACTGTCTGGTAGAAACAACAAAATAAAATAAATAGAAAACAATGACATTCATCTATGTATAATAAAGTACTTTATATTAAGAAGTATATGAATATCAAGAAAGTTGCCCAACTCACTCAAATCCATAGGTCTGATGTTTTGAGGGCCTTCTTCTGACAAGTAGTGGCAAGCCGATGACCTGAAAAGTGAAGAAGAAGAAGTAGGGATATCAAAGGCAGGTTGGTGTAGTATTGGGTAGAACCAAGTTTGGTGTAAACACAGCAGGACTCTCACAGGTGTCACCCGATTCATAACAGTAGCAAAATTATAGTTAGGAAGTAGCAATGAAATTAATTTTATGGTTGGTGAGTCAGCACAACATAAGGAACCATATTAAAGGGTCACAGTATTAAAAGGTTGAGAACCACTGCTCACAGGTAGGTCAAATAGAGAGTCGTCCTTGTAGAAACAGGCAACTTCTCTTTTCTGAACATCTTATGTTCATATTTGGGTAACCCTCTTTCACTTCTGCTGATATTACAGCAATTGTTATGACAATATATTTAACTCTTTGAACATGTTCAGGAATTGAACAGTTCACTAATAATATCTAGTAGAAAATTGGGACATAGCAGAAAGCTGAAAGGAATGACAGCATGTCACCCTCTTGTTATTTTGTACTTTTTGTCTTGATGCTATATGTTTGTTCACACACAGTGTGGTGGTGTAGTGACTAAACATTGGGCTTTGATCCTCATGGTTGGAAATTCAAACCACCAGCAGCTCCACTGAAGAAAGACTGGACTTTCTACTCTGATAAATAGTCATAGTCTGGGAAACCCCCTGGGAGTGGGGAGTACTGTGAATCGGCACTGTGCGATGACAGTGAGTTTGTGTATAACGAAGTGAGTCAACGTCAAGGATAAGAACTTCAAAGGGGTAGAGAATGAAATAGTTTACCAAGCTTAAATAAATTCACTTTACTTAAGAGAATGAAATGCAAACCGCAAAATACCATGATTGGTATAGTTAATTTAAAACATGCTACTCTTTAAATTAGTAAGTAGATAAACACAAATTTAACAACTACTGCAGGAGGGGTAAACACCAGAATGAAATCAGCCCTTGTAGAGTGTCCTCCCAATGAACTTACCGTTGATGTTGTTCAGTGCTGTCCGACCACTCGCGACTCTCATTGATCCAGGCACAACAGAACAAGACAGTGCCTGGGTCCAGGCCACCCTCAGCATTGTTGTTGTGCTGCAGCTCATTGTCGTAGCTTCTGTGTCAAGAAGAGTTCATGTTTTTTATTCCACACATTTTGATTTAGAGGAGAACACTGATCAAAAACCCCTATTCTTTATTCTGGGTTCTGAGGGTGGCGTAAGCTCTATTGGTTACTATAAAAAAGATTGACACTCTGTGTCCACTCAGAGGAGCCATGCTGGTGTCATGGTTATGTGTCGGGCTACAATGAGCATTTTGAGCTACTAGAAGCTCAAAATGACCAGACACTCTGGGTGATCAAGATGGGACTTTTTACTCCCATAAATAATTGCTCTCTTGGAAACACACAGGGGCACTTCTACCCTGCCCTATGTGTCAATGTCAACTCATGGCAGTGAGTTTGGAATTGATCTTAGGTCTGGGAAACTTGCAACCAGAAGCCCAGTTCATTAATCACTGGAACCACTCAAAGGCCTCTGAGCCACTCCACAGTGGTTTAAATTGAAGGGATTCTGGCATCTAAAATTCAGCTGTCACTGCTAATAGCACTGGCTTCTGAAATGCCTCTGACATGGAAGCATTTTGTGACTTTAAGAAGTTGCCTCTTAATGAAAATTAAATCACCACCCAAATGTTTTCTCGGGAGAATGAGCTTAAAATATATTTCCCAAATTATTTCAAGGAATATCTAAAATGGCATCCAGACATCTAGATGATAGAACAAAGTAGGTGTTGAATGAAGGAAGGTACAAATGGAGGAATGATTAGGGAAATGTATGTGAAAGTTGACGGTATAGGTTGATGGAGGCAACAGTTGTCTCAGAAACAGAATAAGAGTATTGGCTGTTAAAAATGTTCTTCTGTGCCCTGGAGCAGTCTTATTACTAAGAGAATAATTTCTACCCAGCAGTTATCAAAAGTTCACAAAGTAAAGGGAGTGAAATACAGAAAGAGAAAGGGGATGAGTTGAGTGGATATGAGTACAAGTAGAATTGCTGTTGTTTTTTTTTAAATAAAGGAAGTACAAATGAAACCTAGGAATTTCCATTTCTATCCCTTTGCAACCTTTTTCCTGTTGACTGACTGCTTTTATAGTCTTTATTTGCTAAGCATTGTGAGTTTGGGCTTAAATTGGAGGAATCATATTGTCCTTTCTTAAGAAAATTCCTTCCTAAACACAGGAACTGTCCCAATTTGCTTGGGAAGAACGACACCCCATGAATCGTGGCTCTATTTTTGAAAGTCAAAAGGAACCCAGGCAGGCAAGTTTGGTTTTGATAACTATCCGGATTTGAGGATGGTTATCTGAAGCCCTGCCTGTCATGACCATTCATCATCATGAAAGAGCCTCTACTCTTAGTTTCTAAACCAGTGGGAAAGATTCAATGAATGTCTCAGCTTGTTTTCTTGCCTAAGTCACTGTAACATTCCCCAGATTTGCACTGTCCCTGTCCAAGTGTGTGGGTATCAGTATGTGATCAATTCTTCCCATCCTGTTTGTAGATATATTGCTTCCTACCCAGACACAGCTCTCTAACACTGATCCTTGAAATTTAGGTCAGGATGAAAAGGTGTCCTTGCTGTCTCTTATGAAGGACACTTTAATGTCTGGATTTCCAGATGCTGAAAAGTTAAAATAACAATGGGAGCTATTTGTCAAAAAGGGGAAATACTTTGTATCATGAAATACTGCAACTGGTATACCTCTTACATTGAAGGATAACTATCAAGGAACCCATTTAAAGATAAAAATGAGAGTTAGGATGAATACAGTCAGAATGAATAAGCTGCAAAAATAAATTCTAGGTCAGCTGCTCAGTGCTTCAAAATAGTTATCAGGTATAATAGTGTCCTCTGAAGCAAGGTTTCAGTGTGTTTTTAAGATTCATATGATGATCTGTTTCTCCATCCGGAAGAACAGCTTTTAAAGTTATGACAAATGTGCCTTTCCATAAAGATGTATACATGGAATATGTTCCTAAGAAATAAACAAGAAAACAAATAAAATACAAGTTTTTATGTGTCACAACTAAATCACAGGCGCCCTGCTGGCATAGTGAACTATGCATTAGGCTACCAACCACAAAGTCAGCAGTTCAAAACCATCAGTGTCTGTTTGGGAGAAAGAGGAGGCTCTACTCCCATAAAACTTACAGTCTCAGAAGCTCACAGAGATCTTTCTGCTCTCTTGTCTGGGGTTGTTTTGAGTCTAAATTGATGTGATGACAATGAGTGATAGGAATTCCTCACTGAAGTTTTCAAAGCAATGACAGGCTATGTGACTCTCATGTGCAAAAACCTTTATCATATCAATTGGGCTAGGAAACATCCCCTGGGAGTGTCCATGTATAGAATTCTGACAGGATTTGTTGGGTGAGAGTTGTTAGAAATCGTTGTTGCTTATATATTGAGGAATCAGAGGATCATGAAAGATGCATTTCTGTAAATAATGAATATGAAGGTAATTGCCTGTTATGCCTACTTATAGGGGCTGTTTGCAGCACTGTTTGCTGCTATCTTGGTTCTAGAAGAATAAGAAGGTTACCATTATGTTTTGGCAGGATGATCATGAGTCTAGAACCCATTTTGACATTTAAGTCTGTTTTTTCTAATAGCAGTTTCTCTAACTCTGATATTTATTTAGCCTTGATGCTAATCTAGCATGTACTCTAATGAAAACATTATTTTTCTCTGAAGTCTGACAAGTAGAGAATATTATAATATTTTCCCAGTATATTCTTACACTATGGATAAAGAAATGCAAGATGTGACGTATGCTGTGCAACATCATTAACAAATCTTTATATCATACTTCTCAGAAACAGATATTATTGAGAAAGCAATTTTTATAGAAGCTTGACAAAAAAAAATGCCGCTCTAACACACACTGCCCTGCCATTATTCTATGACAAACTGATAATAAACTGAAGAGTACTTACATTTATGATATGGATCCTCCATCAATCATGTAATCCCACATGTATGTTATTCATTTATCACTGCTAACATTTTATTTTTACATGCTCTATCTTTGATACCTCTGACTGTCTTTTAATGAATTATGATGTTCATTTTTTTCTACAAAATTATGCTGTTTGTATGATTTCTCTAATTGTACAAGCATGCATTTTACCTTATTTCCTTGTAGAGCAGTTGTTTACATTCTGAATTTGGACATGTTGCCAGTCCATACTATCTCTCTCCTTATTTAATCTCTGTTAAATGTCTGCAACATTTTGTTGTGTTGCATTGTATTAAAGAGGGTTCTCTAGAGAAATAAAATTAGGAAATATTGATTTATACAGCATGAAACAATATAGCAGTTATTAGTCCACATAGCAGTACAAAGGGCTCAGTTCAACTCACTTCCATGAAATAGTTAATATATATGCTGGAAGTCCTTCAGCTCACAAGATCTTTCAGGTCCAGGATCAAGGAAGCAGACAGCCCAGTCTTCGCTCAAGCAATGGAGGTAGATTCTGTCCACAGGCCACAAACAGCAGGGGAGGTCACCAACAGTCAGCAGCTCCGGAACTTAGTGAAGCAGGTCAGGAAGGAATATTGAACTCCAGCAATGCAAAATAACAGGATCCACCAGCCTCAAGCTCAAATGATGTACACACCAGCAGTGAGTCAAAGCAGATCTAGAAGGAAACTCAAGCTTTAGCAACACAATCCATAGATCCATAGGTTGGCTGTCCTACAGCTTGTGTAACTCACCAGCTAGGAGAACTAGCTAAAGCAGCTACACTCTGGTCCAATCACCAGAGACCTACAGAGCGAGGGATGAGCCTTGTAGAGTCATGTATCTCTTTTGTCCTCCAATTAAATTGTGACCTCATTAGTTCCACATGTTCCTATTGGCCAGGTTGGCATAATAAACCTACCTGTGGCAATCATGTGCTTATGTTAATTTTATGATTGAAATGTAGGATTGGAGTCTGGCCTGTTAATCTGGATATAGTCATTGAGTAGCCGATGAGGCCTCTGTGTGGGCTTTCACCTGAGATTCCTGGGAAATTTCATGATATGTCCCTCATGAAGATGAGAAGCTATCTTCCCCAGTTGTTGGGAGTTAGTTTCAGAGACGATTAATCACAGACAAGCTGGGAGCGTCTGAGAAGCTGGAGGAGCCGGCGGAGAGACGACACACCTTTGCCCTGATGGAGCCAGACCTCTGAAGCATGCTGTTGATGGATCCTGAGCCCTGGAAGCGAGGAGCCATGAAGAGACCCCTGTCGATGCCAGGACTCTGTACCCACTGACCTGCGACTTCATGAGTCAGAAGGAGACTTTATGGACTGATTTCGGGCATATGGGTTAATATTGGACTTGTGACTTTGGACTGGACTGGGCTGGGATGTTTTCTCAATGTCCCATTCCTCTTGAATATAAACCCATTCCTTATATCCATATGCGAGTCTTTGAAATTTGTTCCTCTAGTCTACCTGGACTAACATACTACCTATCACTTGCACATAGGGTCACTGTAATTCGGAATTGACTATATAGTACCAAAGAACAATAACAATGATTTCAGGCTTATAAAGATGATATATATATCAACAATTGTCATGGGATTCTGGATAGTGGGTCCATGCTTTCAAATGGCACTGGCATTAAGATGCAAATCATACTTCAGAATTCCTAGTGGGATCAGGTTGAATCTCAAGTCCACCTTGTTTATCCCCTTTTTGTTTTAGAAGCTTGGAACTGGATTCCATACTCAGAAAAACTGCAGCTTCTTGTTCCCAAGAAATAGGGTCTCACTCATCTTTCCCATTTTAATTATAATTTTCTTAAAATGGAAAACCACAAGTTTGAACCCCAACGTTGAGGCTGAAAATAATTTCATGCAGTTTTTCCAGTCATGGATGCCTTATACTGATATGTAAGGTTCTTAATATGAAATAATAATCCAAAATAACTGTGTGGGATGAACAAAAAAATCTATCATTTGTGCCTTTATCATTTAATGATTATTGAATATCAATGTTCATATGTAAGAACATTGGGGATTTTTCCAAAAATGTGAAAACTTAAAACCTAAACTGCTTTTGTTTAAGCTTTGTTTTACAATGTGGAGTGAATAAAATGTAGCCCAGAAACAAAATGTGAAAATTAAAGTCAAATGCTTTTGGCACTTAATGAGTGTTAATTAGCAATGGTAGTAATTTCCATACATTATTTCATGTCAGAGATTTTGTGCATGAAATATTGGCTTCTTGCCTCCATTGTCTTGAGAATGTGGAAACCATTAGAAATTATTGCTCGTGCAAGGAAAACCTACCATGATACCCTAGGAATTTCAGGAGACTGAATTATGTAGTTGAATAAGGATATTAACAATGATGTGGTTCTTCTTTAGAATTATTTTTAAAATATTTTTGTTCTCTCTAAGTATGTAGGTGTAGGTTTAGCATTTAATCGGTCTCTTGGCCTTTTGAAACATTAAATGATGTTTACTTAGTTGCCGAGACAGAGAGGAAGACATTCACAGTTGATCGTTCTTGTTGAAAGGAGAGATGCCTGCTGTATCTAAATGACCTGATCATGAGCATCTAGTTCTCAAAAGACTTACTTTTAGAAGTTCAGGTGCAAGAGTTTTAAGTTACATGGAGTATAATCTTGAAATGGTTTATTTTATCATGATGCAATTGCTTGACTGAAGAATTACAATATTCCATTTATTTACTAGGATTCTTATTTCTTGTTTGTTTGTTTGTGGGCATCACTGCCTCTGGTAGTCGTGGGTGCTCCCCAGCCCCTGCTGGATTTGAACTGCCAAGCTCGCAGGCTGCAGTACCGCACTCAACCACTTATGCCACTGGGGCTCAGCCCTCTTATTTCTTTTATAGACAGAAATCAAAGGAAATTTTCTCATTCTTTAGAGAAATTAAACTCTTTTAGGATGCACTTATATTAAGAATGTATGACTATTCTCAATAAACTGCATGAATATCTGAACTTGAATCACAAAAATAAGTCAACCTATCAGATACAAAGAGGAAACTTAAACACAGGATGACATAATTATGTGAAAAACTTTGGCTAGTCTTTGACCTAATTTAGATACTAAAATATAGGCATGGTAAATTAATGCCAAATCATGACAAGTACTTTGTTCTTATCCTTGCTAAAAGACATGTAGATCAAGGACTAATATACCTGCCTCAAGTTAGAATTCTATAAGGGCATTATTTTTGTTAAAGAGCAGTGTGATTTTCTCCCCTGTCTCCAGAAGGGAAAACAAAACAAAACAAGAAAACCTCTCTTCTTCGAACTCCAGATAGAATAAAACCTGACAAGAGGAATCTAAGCCTTAGGATTATCTACCAGCATATCCCTGTGGACTTGGAGTCCAATTTACACTACATATATGATGGCATAATTTCCAATAAACCAGAGTGTTAAAATAGAAAAACATACAACTTGCCAATTGCTTTGTAATAACCTTCTCAAAACAGAGAAAACACAACATTCTCACTGAAATTAAATATCCAATTCAAGATCAAGATTAATTGACGCAAATTTTTTTATTGCAAATGAAACAAAGAAAGAACCCACACAGGGAGAGTGAATGGAAATGGTATCATAGGGGAATAACATCTAAGGAAATCGTAGCAAACCTGAAGAACATGAAAGTCAAAGATAATATTACCACAATGATTCAGAAAGTATTGACAGATTTTTATGGAATAAGTATTAATTTAATTGAGAATAAGTTTTTCATCAGGGACAGTAGAGTCTAAACATCCAGTAAAATATCATGTACACAGATGTGCTACTTGTTTCCTCTACAAAAAAGAAGCAAGAAATGCAGGCAAAGGAGAAAACTGGAGCCCCGCGTCTCTGAGGGAAGTGTGGCTGAGAGGGTCAAACACACCTATGTGGAAATTGGGTAGCCAAATCCACAATCAGTCCCCAGCCTTCTATCTGGAACTGAAGGACTCTTTCTGGAGAAAAAAATTTGCATTTTGCTGTTTTCTGTTTGTTTGTTTGTAGTGATTTTTCTTTCCTCTTTCTTTTGTATCGATGAACTGTCAGTTGTCACCCTAATATCCACACATCATAATATCCAAAGAAATCAAATGAAGGGGTTAAAAGGAAAAAGAAAAATGGGTCTGTGGAAAAAAGAGCAGCTCATTTTCTTTTGTTTGTTGGTTTCTCATTGTTATTGTTTAGATAAATCACTACCAGAGAGCTACCAGACACAAGAGGAAGGAATAACTACCTACCCACAACCCTCTAGTAATCAGAAATGATGGCAGTTTCCACCCTCGGTTCTTCTCTGAATGCATGATAGAATTCTAATGTGAAGCTATCTCGGTCAGGGATTTTTTTTGGTTGTGTTTCTTGATGATCTTATCAATTTCTTCTTTTGCTCTTTTTTTCTGTTCAATTCTTAATGTCCATATATGTTAATCTGGGGAGAAAGTGCTTTACTAGGTATCTGTTCATGTCCTCACAATTATTGAATTGGTAGGAGTACCATCTTTCAAAGTCCTATGCTATTGCTCTTTTTATTTCATCAGGCTCTGTGGAAGTTGCTTAACCACTTGTCAACTTGAGCAAAGGGATAGAGGTGAGCCTGTCAACCAGCTCATAGCTAATGAGGCCTCTGTGTGAGTATGGCCTTCTACTGGGTATTCTGGGACTTCCTGTCTTCCTCCCTGGAGGTGGGACACAAACTCTCTGCCTTCCCTTTCCTGCTGTTGAAATACTCAAAAAGCTGGAGGAGACACGTGATCTATGCCAGTGCTGAGATGTTTCCACTGCCATTACATCCACAAGAGCTACCCACTGACCTGTGATGTTCCTGAATTCAGCATCATTGTATGTGTTGCAGTAGTCTATAGGAGAATTTATACACTGGTATCGGACATATGGTCTAATATCAGATTTAAGGACTTGATCTCCACTGAGCTGTGTTATTTCCTCGATATACAATGGCTCTTTTATATAAAACTCTTTCTTATACACATATGAGTGACTATGAGTTTAATTCTCTAGTCAACCCAGACTAACACAAGGTCTATTGTGAGTGCTTGTTTCAACCCTAACTCTAAATTTTGATGATTGCTTCTTCCTTTCTTTTGTTAAGTTTGCTAGCTATTTGTTGATTCTTTCAAAGAACTGAGGTTTTTTTTTTCGCCATTTTTCTTTCTTTATATTGCAATCATTTTATTGGGGGATGATACAACTCCTATCACAATCCATCCATACATACATTGTATCAAGCACATTTGTACATTTGTTGCCATCATCTTTTTCAAAACCTTTCTACTTGATATTAGCTGTTCACTTTCCCCTTCCCTCCCCACCACCCTCCCTCATGAACCCTAGTTAATTTATAAAATACTATTAGTTTTCCTTGTCTTACACTGACTGATGTCTCCCTTCACCCATTTTTCTGTTGTCCATCTCCCTGGGAGGGGTTTACATGTAGATCATGGTGATCAATTCCCCATTCTTGCCTCCCCTCTTCATCTTCCCCTCCTGGTATCGCTACTCTGAATATTGGTTCAGAGGGATTTATCTGTCTTGAATTCCCTGTGCTGTGAGCTCTTATCTGTACCAGTGTACATAATCTGGTCTAGCCAGATGTGTAAGGGAGCATTGGAATCATGATAGGGGGGTGACATTAAAGAACTAGAGGGAGGGTGTAGGTTTCAACTGACTCATCTCTTCTTTGTGACCCTTTTGTAAGGGGATGTCCAGTTGCCCAGAGATGAGTTTGGAGTTCCCATGGTATTTGATGCCTGATGCCTGATCCCATTGACACTTCACGATCACACAGGCTGTTGTGCTTCTTCTATGTGGATGTTGTTGTTTCTTAACTCGATGGCTGCATGTTTATCTTCAAGCCTTAAAAACTCCAGTCACTTTATCTTTTTATCACTGGGCACCATCAGCTTTCTTCACCACATTTTCTTATGCAGCCAATATGTTTTCAGCAATCATGTCAGGAAGGTGAGCATCACAGAATGCCAGGTTATTAGAACAAACTGTTCTTGTATTAAGGGAGTACTTGAGTAGAGGCCTGATGTCCATCAACCTTAATACTAAACCTATAAGTATATGTACATAGATCTATTTCCCTTTTGTTATATATAAATATATTTATATATTTACATTCCTGTATTTAAAACTTTATAAATGCTCTTTGCCTCCTAGTTCTTTCCTCGATTTCCTTTTATTTACTTCTTGTCCCACTATCATGTTCAGCCTTCATTTGGGTTTCTCCAATTTTTCTCAATTTTATCACCCTTGAACAAGCACTAGCAGACATCCTATGCCCTCTTAGCTGTCAGTTTTAGATCCCTGTTGTTTCCTTGTCCCTGACTTTGTAAACATCCATATCCAAAGAACCAATTTTTTGATTTGTTGAATTATTCCACTGTTCTTCTGTTTTCCAGGTCATTTATTTTTACCCTAATTTTTATTTCATTTTTTTCTTTGCTTATGGAAGTATTATGTTCTTGATTTTTCAATTTATTGGCTTCACTGTCCTAATTGTTGAAGGTGCTGTGTTAAGGTGCTGATCATGTATACCTTCTCTTCTCCATATGTGCATTTATTTCAAGTAAGTGACATCTCATCTGATAACTGTCCCATAAGTTTGTTGTGTTATCATTCTCACTAGCTTTTAGAAACTTCCTGATTTCCTTTCTAATTAGGACAATAACCCAGTCTTATTTGAGGAGTGTGTTGTTGAGTCTCCAATTATTTGTCATTATTTTTTTTTGTTTCTATTGTTGATTGCCAGCTTTATGGTAGTGTGGCCAGAAAAGAAGACTTGAATGATCTTTATGTGTTTGAATTTTCTCAAGCTTGCTTTATGGGCCAACATGTGGTCTATTTTAGAATATGAATGGTGCACAATGGAGAAAAATGTGTATATATAAATAAATATACATATATTTTTATGTTGGTTGGAGACTGTAAATATCTAGGACGTCAACTTGTTTGTGTTGTTCACCTCTTCCTTTTCTATATTGAGTTTCTTATTCATTGATATCTCTGTTTGAGAGCTGTGTATTGAAATCACCTGCTATAATTGTTGAGCTGATTATTTCATTTTTCATCTCTGAAGATTTGGTTGATGAATTTCAAGGATCTTTTTGTGAGTGCTTATATGATTGCTATGTGTTTGAGTTCTTGGTCTATTGATCTTTTGAGAATTATATGATGTCCATTCTTACCCTGTTACTTGTTATATGATGTAGCTTGAGGTCTATTTTGTCAGAGATAGATATAGACACCCTGCTTTTAAAAAAAATTAACTCTGGGTCTATTTTTTTTCTCTGTGTTTGAGAAGTGGATCTTTAAGACAGAATTTTGATACATATTGTCCTCTAATCCAGTTTGTTACTCTTTGTCTTTTAATTGGTGTGTTTAGATCATTTTCTTTCAGTGTAATTATCTCTACATGAAGATTAATTGCTGTTACCTTATAGTATTTCAGCTTATTATGTGCCTTTCTTTCTGTTTTATATGGTGGTGTACATGTGAGAAGTTTATTCTTGTCTTTCTATCTCCACTGGACCTGTAATATTTGGGGTACTATTTTCTGGGTGGTGTTACAGCCTGCAGTGGTCTAATGTTTGAGTGCTGCTGTTATTGTTTTTCTGCTAATAAACAACTGGAAATACTTTCTATAATGCGTGTTCTCTTTTTACAAAGTCTCTAAATGTTTTCTTATTTCAGAAGATTTTAACTTTTCCTTTCAATTTGATGAAGAGCTTTGCTGGATAAAGGACCCCTGAATTGCACTTGTTGTCTTTCAGCTTTTGGAATATATTGCTCCAATTTCTTCTTTCCTGTAACGTCTCTGCAGAGTCTGAGTTTATTATTATCTGATTACCTTTATATGTGACTGACGCCTTTTTCTCTAAAGGTCTCTCATGATCATCTCATTTTCCTTGAAAATGGACAATTTAACAACTATCCATCTTGATTTGGGAGGACTTGGGGCTGTTAACCTAATTGGTGTTTTCTACTTTCTGAATGATTATTGTCTCCCTCTTTGTGAAATTGGAAAATGTTTCCTCAAAGAATTCCCTTACTATTTTAAATGTAGGTTTATTTTTTCTCCCTTTTCACACCCCCCAATAATTTTGATATTGTCTTATTTCATGAAATTTTACACCATCTTGTGGGTTACATATGATTCCTTTGCCTTTTGTTTGATTGTTTCTCTCATTTGCTGAATTTTGCTTGTCTGTCTCTGAGTTCACTGATTTGATTTTCCATTTCTTCCTATTATTGGTGAAACCATTAACTTTGTGCTTTATTTCTCCTATGCTATTCCTTGACTCCCGGGTTTTTCTTTGGTGTAATTTTTCTCCTATGCCATTCTATTTTTTCATCCATTTTTTCAGAATTGATCCAATAACTTCTTGTAAGTCCCTAGACCACATTCTCTTATATTCTTTAATTTACCAATTCAAGGGCTGCTGCTTCTGTGTAATCCATTGGGTTTGGGTCATATTCAGTAATTGACTTTGTTTCTCTAGAATATTTGAGGTACTTGCTAGTGTTTGCTATTGTTTGTGTCTCAAGGTGGATGAGCTAAAATGCTGTGTCAGCATCTGGGTTGTATAGAGATGAAGGGGCTGGCTCTTTAGCTTAGGGAAGGGTCAG